>PVIH01013865.1:0-56417 GCA_004025045.1 Sigmodon hispidus
CATTGAATGTTTTGGGCCTCTTTGTCAAAGATCAGGTGTTCATAGGTTTTTGGGTTAATGTCTGGATCCTCAATTCTATTCCATTGGTCCACAAGTCTGTTTTTATGCCAGTACCAGGCTGTTTTTATTACTGTAGCTCTATAGTATAGCTTGAAGACAGGGATGGTGATACCTCCTGAGGTTCTTTTGTTGAGTAAAACTATTTTGGCAATCCTGGCTTTCCTGTTATTCCAAATGAAATTGAGTATTATTCTTTCAAGGTCCAAAAAATATTGTGTTGGGATTTTGATGGGCAGTGCATTGAATCTGTAGATTGCCTTTGGTAGAATTGCCATTTTTACTATGTTGATCCTACCAATCCAGGTGGATCAAAGACCTCAACTTAAACCCAGCCACTTTGAACTTGATAGAAAAGAAAGTGGGAAATACACTTCTACGAATTGGCACAGGCGACCACTTCCTAAATATAACACCAATGGCACAGGCACTAAGACCAACAATCAATAAGTGGGATTTCCTGAAGCTAAGAAGCTTCTGCAAGTCAAGGACACTGTCAATAGGACAAAACGCCAGCCTACAGAATGGGAAAAGATTTTCACCAACCCTACAAGTGATAGAGGACTGATCTCTAAGATATATAAACAACTCAAGAATCTAGAGCCCAAAACCTTGAATAACCCAATCAAAAAATGGGGTACAGATCTAAAAAGGGAATTCTCAGCAGAGGAACTACGAATGACTTAAAGGCACCTGAAAAAGTGCTCATCATCTTTAGCCATCAGAGAAATGCAAATCAAAACAACTTTGAGATACCACCTAACACCTGTTAGATTAGCTAAAATAAAAGGCACAGATGACAGCCTATGTTAGAGAGGATGCAGAGCAAGGAGAACACTTCTCCATTGTTGATGGGAGTGTAAGCTTGTTCAGCCACTTTGGAATGCAATATGGCGGTTTCTCAGAAAATTGAGAATCAATCTCCCCAAGGACCCAGCAGTACCACTTCTGGGTGTATACCCTGAAGAGGCACATTCACACTCCAAAGGTATTAGCTCAACTATGTTCATAGCAGCATTATTTGTAATAGCAAGAACCTGGAAACAAACTAGATGTCCCTCAACTGAAGAATGGATTAACAAACTGTGGTACATCTACACAATAGAATACTACTCAGCAGTAAGAAAAGATGATATCCTAAAATTCACAGGCAAATGGATGGACTTGGAGAATATCCTCCTGAGCGAGGTATCACAAACTCAGAAAGATAAGCAGGGGATGTACTCACTCATTATTGGTCTCTAAACAAACAAACAAGAAAAAAAGCCAAGCATGCCCATGCTGCAAACCACAACCACTAACAGTTTGGGATCAGAAACACCCTGGACTGACCCTTCAAACCCCAGTCCAACTAAAGGAACACCTGACTCACTCTTGAGGGAGGGGCGACAAAACTGGATTTGTCAGGAGTGGAGACTGATCCAAGCATTATTGGGTCAGTGGAACCATAGGACTGTCTGCTCCCTGCCCAGGGAGGGGATGGGGAGTTGTGGAGAAGAAAAAATGGCCTGATGTGGCTGAAGGGGGAAGGAACCTTGAATAAGGATATACAGGGATGGAAAAAAAAATTCAGAGGGAAAGCTGAACACAAAGTAAATATATGTGTAGCAATCTTATTTGCATTATCACCCTTGATAAGTCATGCTTATGATTTTTATCTTCTTTATAGTTATTGTTAACGTATCAGCATTTTAAATTCATTTTACTGTTTTTCTTGATAAATACAAAATTAATAAAGAAGAAAAAAAAAAAACCTCTATACTCAGAGCACTGAGCAACAATGTTCCTTCATATTGTTCTTGGTTGATAGATCATAAAAGTGACTTATCCTGAATGATGAGTGTCTCACATCATGGCTTTCATGGACAAACCCTCAGATGGAAACCTGAATGCATAGTTCTGAAGTATCATATGATATCTACTAATTTCATGTATTTCTTTCTGTATGCTTAGTAACAATAGGAGTACAATAAATTATACTTCTTTGTCAAATTTATTTACACTGAAATTTCAAAATTAAGGCTAATAAAATATGCACATGGGTTTATTATATTAGTATTTGGAGAGGAAATAACAACAATATCAATAGTTCATATCTGCTATATTTTTATCTTATTTCCATTACTGACAGAGAAATCAATGAACAAGCATAATATATCTTAATGTAATAAAAAATTCTTTGAGATTATTTTATTGGCATAATACTACAACTAAGTCATGATGTTGATATCATGGCAAACCATGTAATTTTTTAATGTTGTGCTGGAGCTAAACAGTGGTACCAAGACATGTGACTAAACATGAATAAGAATCATGGGTTTGTTTAAGAGTTAGCAAGTAATAAATCTGAGCCATAGGGCAAACAGTTTATAATTAATATAAGTCTTTGTGTGATTATTTGGCACTAAATGGCTGTGGAACCAGTTCAACAGGACAGAAATACTTCTGACTATAATTGTTCTGCTAAAGAAACATAGCAATAAAATGTCTTCTAATGTCATCATACTATACTCATAGATCAGTGCCTTAATTTGCCATAATCAGAAAAGCTTCCCTTTTTAGTAGTTGGAAACAATATAGAGACCCATAGCCAGAAAATGCTAAAAATGTTGAAAGACTGGGACACTCAGTCCTCATGGGAAGTCTTTCTGAAATCCTTCACCTCAGGGCTCATGAAACTTTGAGAATGAGAATAAAGAAAGATTGTAAAAGCCAGAGTGGATCAAGTACACCAAGGAAACACAGCCTTCTAAACTCATGAAGTCTAGCACACATATAAACTCAGAAATTGTCATAGCACACAAGTCCTGCCTGGGTTTCACCCAGATGGGATTCCGGTACTAACAGAGAAGTGAACACAAATATTTCTTTCTAACCAGAAGCTAAATCCAATAGATAACCACTCCTAAATGAAAAACTAGTTTTCTTCAACAGAGTCTCACCAGAAATATAAACTACTCCAGAGCACAGGTCCCATTCCCAGGAGGGCATGACCAACACAAAGAGAATTGGATGATGTCTTTGGAGGAATTTTTGTCACATAATGTTTAGTTAGGAACTTAATTTATTTTTAGTTTTTAGTTTTCTTTCTTTTTAAATTAATTATTATTATTACTATTATTTTACCTTAGAGGTCTTTTGTGTATATTTTATGGTGTCCAGCTTTATGTTTTTGATCTATGTACTAACATATGCGTCTCTGTGTCTATATGTGTTATACTTGTTCTTTGATTCTTTTTCTTCTGTTTGTTTGTTTTGTCCTATTCCTATTTGGTGTCTTTTGTTTTATCACATTTTTATTATTAATAATATTTTTATTATTAAAATGTCTGTTTTTTCCTAAGAAAAGAAAGTGTGATAATTCAGATGAGTGAACAGTGAGGAGGATTCTGGAAGAGATAGGGAAGAGGAAATTGTTTTCAGAATATATTGCATGAAAATTTATTTTCAATAAAAGAAAATTTCAAAAAAATGAAATTCTTATCAAGCCAATAATGAAAATGCATTTGGGCCTGCCACATTAAAGAGACAGAAACAAAAATATATGTGGATTAATGGATAAAATCTCAAGCAGAGTGTTTCTTTGACCTTTCTATCAAGAAGGAAGAGAACAGAAATTGACACTGGAAGTTAACTATGGACCAAGACTTAAGTACACATATTCCTAAATCCAGTGCTATGGAGGCTGGTATGGACAGATCCATGATGTTGTGGTTAACCTTGGCTGCCTAATTATTTCCAATACACTTTGGGCTACAAATCAATAGATTTTCTCAGCAAACAAGAGGAAATAAAACTAAAATGAAAAAACAAAAGAAAATAAGGAATAAAGGCAACAACTATGTGTTGTGAATGCTTTTAGAAGCTTAACTGGGAGGCTGTATACTTATTCACATTCTAAATTGATTTAGAAACATCTATTTTGTTGGCTTATTGTTTATTTGAAAATTATATTGTATTTGTATAACTCAGAAGTATTATCCATAAAGAATCATAATGGCATTTATTTAGTAAAAATATGTCCCATCTATAAAGTAAATTATCACAACACAAAGTATTCTTCAGTTTTTTAAGTCTAGAAATTACAGAAAACTCTTTTTACATTTAAACAAGTTTAGGAGTATTTTTGTCTCATTCATATTTTATTAATCACAATCTCTGACTCTGTCAATAGTTGTAGTCATTGGTACAAAATTAAACACCAATCACAAGATTTATGAAGAAGACACTTTCCCTAGATTTTCTCTTTCAGACTATCATAGAATTAATCTAGTAAATGTTGGAAAACTTGATTAATGTCTAATAAATGAAATGCCAAAGTTAGGTAAATAGATATGATGAGACACATAAAATATTTTGTCACATTTTACAGTTGAAGGTTAGAATAAATAAGATTGACTTCAATGTACTCATTTTAGGCCATTGTATGATATTCCTACTCAGAATGAGCTTTAAGTGGAATAAACTGTCTATTTTTTATTATACAAAAAACCTATTATATCACTAACAGAGAAAATTCATATTAGTAAATATGGCATCTTGAACATGAAAGTCAATGAGAAATTATTCAGCACCTATCACAAAAGTGACCCTTTTAGATTTACTGTAACATTGAAATCATCCTTTAATGCTTTTTTGTAATCATGAAGTAGCTGCATGACTAAGTATCCCAGTTGCATTTTGAATGAGGTTAAAATGTTTGCTCCATGTCTATATGTTGACAAATTGTTGCTGAATTGGTTGAACATTTGGTAAATTCATTAGAGTAGCATTTGAGTTGAAAGTGTACCATCAAGCTACTTTATTCCCCTTCAATTTAATAAGTGAATCATTACTCATGACACCAGTATCCTCTTGCTGGCTGTGAATGAATCACAGATTTCACTTTCCTCTGGGATTACCTTGTGAACAGCATGTGAGCTGGTTGGTCAGATAATCTTTCTCAGTGTGTTTATCCTGTAATTGGGTCTAGGGCTTTCCTTTTGTTCTTGTACCACAGAGATCCCCATTTACATCTGTACACGTTTTGACCAGGAAGATGTGAAAGGCACAGAATAAAAAAATTGGCATCAGAATGTGAATCCAAAGTTGATGTGTTCTCTCTAGAGGAACATTCGCACTCTCATGCTACATGTGGGTTTTCCATGTCTTCTTTCATCATTTAACAGATTTCTGGTGAGAGTCATCCATGAGAAACCACTGAATACCAAAGCCAAACACAGGTTTGAATAGCAAAGATAATTGCCAACAGTTTAATGACAACATGGCCAGCAAAAAATAAATAAATAAATAATAATAAAAAAACAGGGTTTAAAAGCAACAATATAGTTTTGTGGTGTATAGTGCAGGCTTCAAAAGCTAAAGGAACTGATAACTGCTATAATAGAATTGTTTCACTATAAAAGTATTCTTTGGAATGAGGATGAATTGTAATACCTTTAAGAGAACAGATAACAGAGTGGTTTGCTTTTAAATATTCTCAGAAAGTTGAAGTCGTATTTGAAAGACAAGAAAATTTGCTCAAGAAGATTGTGATAAACCAAAGAAAATTTTAATGTGTTTCGTATGTTGAAACATTAATCCATGAAATCTCTTCTCACTTTCACTCTTAATCTCCTCACACATGGCCTCTCTTTTCTCTACATTAGAAGCTATGTTTTTGCTTTTGTTTGTTTGAAGAAAGAATATTTTGATAAAGTGTTTGCCTTGAAATCATATCTGTTTCAAAATAATAGTTGTTGCTACATCAATAATCTCTAACTAAAGAGGCTGCTATCATATTGAAACCTATCGTGAATATCCTGAAGGTTGCTTGTCAATCTGACCAACTATCTGGTTGTTTAAATAGTTTTAATATTACTAAATTATTATAAATAATTTTTAGAAAGCTAGATATCAATAAGACCTCACAAAATATAATAAATCATTATTAATAATTCATACAGATGACAATGAATATAAATTCAAAATATTTTTACCAAAAACATTAAAATGTTATTAATATTGTCTAAATTTTAATTGAAACTATATTTTATTATATTTTATTAGTTAGGAAACTTTCCATGACAAATGACTAATGGGCAATGTTTTGTGGTTCAACATTAAGAGTGGATGACTCTTTTTTTTGTTATTATTATGAATAAAGAAGTCACATTTTCTATCCTGGTATATCCTTATTCAAGGTCAATTCCCCCACGCACCACATCAGGTCATTCTTCTCCACATCTCCCCATCCCCCACATGGGCAGGCGTTCCCAAGTTCCCACGGTCCCAATATTACTTAGTTCAGCCTCCACTCCTGGCAAATCCAGTTTTCTTCCCCCAACATCAAGACTGAGTCAGGTGTTCCTCTAGGGGGAGTGGAATCCAAGGAGCAGATGACACTTTCTACAGTTAAGATTATGCATACATTTCTTGCTTAAAAGATGCATTCTGTGCAGTTAGCACAAAAACCAGTGGGATCAATGGTCCTAACAAATCTTAGAGAAGCTGCTGTAAGTGACTATTTGCTTTAAGTAGAACCCTGGAATTTTCCGCTTGACCCATATACACCTACCTGATCATAAACTGAACATTATTGTGTATTCATTACCTCATTGCCACTTCTTCAAGCATCAAAATGAACAACTGCCAGGTTTAAATAAGCTGTAGTTTCTTCCTTGGCTTACTGTAAGTCATAACTAAATCTAGTTCTGGAAAATTTTAGTTGTCTCAGACTCCCATGGAAAAGGGATAGATTCCTTGCATAATCAAGAAAAAACAAAACAGGTAAACCACAACCACTGAACAGCTTGGGATCAGAAACACCCTAGACTGACCCTTCAGACCCCAGTCCAACTATAGGAACACCTGACTCACTCTTGAGGGAGGGGCAACAAAACTGGATTTGGCCAGGAGTGGAGACTGATCCAAGCATTATTGGGTCAGTGGGACCATAGAACTGTCTGCTCCCTGCCCAGGGAGGGGATGGGGAGTTGCGGAGAAGTAAAATGATCTGATGTGGTGGGAGGGGGAAGGGACCTTGAATAAAGTTATACAGGGATGGAAAAAAAAATTCAGAGGGAAAGCTGAACACAAAGTAAATATATGTGTAGCAATCTTATTTGCATTATCACCCTTGATAAGTCATGCTTATGATTTTTATCTTCTTTATAGTTATTGTTAGCTTTTCAGCATTTTAAATTCATTTTGCTGTTTTTTTTTTTTGATAAATACAAAATAAATAAAGAAAAAAAGAAAAAAAAAGAAAAAACAAAACAAAACAAAAGATTGGAAATTGGATATTTATGATCAGAGACAATTTTAAGATCTTTGGAGTCACATCATATTTACAGGAGACTCTAGAATGCAGAGCTACTCTGTTCCTTTTCAGCAGTATTTTTTAATTGTTTGAATCTCACTACTTAAATTTAAAGACACATGGAAAAAAAAGATGAAGACTCAATTTTTTTTTTGTAATAAAAGTGTGGTTCTAGTTTAAATTCTGTTGTTGAGGTACAGTATTGTGACAAAAAGCACCTTCGGGGAGAAGGTGTTTATATTAGCTGTAAAGTACAAGTAAGTTATAGACCGGCACCTTGCATCCCATTCCCTCCAGAGAAACATCTGATCCAGTCCTGATGTTGGGGTGAGGAAAGCAGATCTGCCAGAAGTAGATGCTGAACTAAGCCACCTTGGGACCTTGGGACCTCCTGCTCTTGCTGGGAAGGAGATAAAGTGATGTGGAGAAGAGAGAGTGAGTGGAAGGGGTGGGAGGGGAAAGAGAGCTTGAACCAGGGTTTACACGGATAAAAAATATGACTTTATTCATAATAAAAAAAGCAAAAAAAAGAAAAAATTAAAATCAGAAAAAAAATCCATTACTGTGAGAAATTCAAGTAAATAGCTTTAAACAACTAATCGGATCACATCCACATCAGAGAAAACCCAGAGAAGACATGCATGCTTCCTTGCCTGCTTTTATGTTACCAGCTTGATTTCTCTAACTTCTTATAGGTCAGGACCTCTGTCTCAGGGAATCGTGCAACACACAGGGTTCCCACATCAATTACCTTCATTAAGATAAGCACTACATATATATGCAGTCACCCTGAGTCATATAATCCCTTTCAGGTTAATGTATTCTCTGTCAAGTTGACAATTAAAGCATACCATGACAAAGGTTGACTTGAAATTATATAAATTTATTGTTGAATAAGAAACTTTGAAATCTTCAGTATTAGAAATGTCTTCATTAAACCTTTCCCCTCATCGTTTAGAAAGTTATGAGGGATGAAGGCAGAAAGATTTATAAGCGCAATTGATTATAGATGTCAGCAAAGAAATGGTGTCTTCCAGACACTACAGGACTGACATATGTGTTCTTTTTTTTGCACATGTCCAGTGAATGGAATCTCAACACTGGGAGTACCACATGAGAGTTTATTACAGCAGCAGGCAGAGATAGGGGCAGAAGGGAGCAGAGAGAAAAGAAGAGGGAGGGGACTCGTGTGAGCCCTTTCTTTAAAACGGTGGGTGGGCCCATGTTTGCATCACCACACCCAGGGGCATGGTTGACAGTGTTACATTCCAGGTGAATGCAAGCTTTGGAAATCCTTACAATATGTAGAAAGTGGTTCTGGCCCAGCCTTTCAGGCCTAGCCACAAGGTTTGAAGCTGCTCACAGCCCTGCTGCCACTTAGCCCCAAATAATCATACAATGGCTTATATTACTCACGTGCTGTTTGGCCTATGACTCAGGCATATATCTAGCTAGTTCTTGCATCTTAACTCAACCAATTTTTATTAATCTGACATGCCACATGGCCCATGGCTTACCTGTGTTTTTCATATGTTGATTTGTAGGTGACTGAATTAAGTCTCTCTCTTGGCAGCAGCTCACAGAGTCTGAATCTGAGTCTGCCCTTCTTTCCCTTTATCTATGCTCCAATGTCCTGCATGCTTCTAAGATGACTTGCCATAGGCCAAAATAATTCCTGCATTATCCAATGATAATTCACAGCATACAGAAAGACATCTCATATCATTTTCCCTTTTCTGTCTAATCAAAAGGAAAGATTTTAATTTCAACATAGCAAAATTACATATAGCAAAACAGCTATCAAGCAAGAATTAGTCACAATATCTAGTCCATTTGTATCTAGTAAAATTGTAGAAAAATATTCTATCATCTATTTTTATCCTTACAAGGACAATGTTTTATATTTAATTTATCTTTTATTATAAAAATAAAAACTATACTTATAAATATCTAATCTTTAACTTCATCAAAGTTCACAGAAGGATTTAATATTACCTTACTAGATAGAAGTTGCATTACAAGTAACTTCAAAATTCTGGAATTGACAGAGACATCTGACTACCTGGACAGTTAACCTAAGTTTCTCTGTAATGTTGGGGCACCTATCTTCAGCCTTCAGGCTTAGAGTTTCTAGCATACCTTCAGTGAAGCAGGAAATTTGAAGGACTTCTCTGTACATCCAGACAAGATTTATCAGTTTCTTCTCTCTGTGTCCTGCAGAATGTCTGGCAACATTTTCTGCAAAGCAGAAACATGAAGGATTATCTCAGCTTGTTCTGCCAAAGTTCAGATGTCACTTTTCTGATGTGAGATGTCTTTCTATATACTATAAATACCATTCTTTAATAGAAAGACTGTTGTGGACTATGGCAGGCATCTTAAAAATAAACACAACAATTCAAACATAAAAACAAAGTCAAAAAAGCACAATCCAGCCACCCAAAAAATCAAGATATAAAATAACAATAAGCCACAAGCCACAAAACAAAACAAATTGATAAAGATAAATTAAAATACAAAAACTAACAATATGCCTAAGCCGTAGGCCAATCAATGTAAAATTAATATAATTCTTTATATTATTTAAGGCTTAAGTAAAGTCCAAACCTAACCTCTAGGCAAACAGGCCAAAAACCTCCTTCTATACTCTCCTGTGGGTCCTGGATGTACAGTCTATACAGCATACTCTCAGGCAGTACAGTTTATACAGCATACTCTCAGGCAGTACAGTTTATACAGCATACTCTCAGGCAGTACAGTTTTTTTTTTTTTACCAGTGGCTAACTTTTGCCTCAAAGAAAGTAAACTCTACATAGATATTTTTGATGTCTATCATTCTCTTGAGGTACATTATGGCTGCCAGGAGCAGAGCTGTCTCACTGTCCAGAAAAGTCTAAGTTCTTAAAATATTTTAAATGCCATATTCTGAAGGTCATTGAAGTGTTTGAAGATTATCTATCTAATTGAAATATATTTCTATATACCTAAAAAATAAAGCTAAGATGACTATACATTTGGTTATCATAGATGACAATCATATTTTTAAATTATACATTACAATTTTAAATGAGTCACATAAACATGATATCTTAAACAAGAGTAGAAATATACATACAGTATCACAAAATTAACCTTAAAATGTATCAATAAATCAAAATCCATACCAATGTGAAATATTTTGAGATTAAGTTGTTTTTTATTAAAGTAGATTCAAGAATTAGGCATAGCTTTTCATAATCTACTTCCTGCTGAATGGGGGCACTGGCAATCTTATGGAAGTCTTTGTAAGAGCCAATGATGATAGATGCCAGCAAAGAACTGGTAACTACCAGACACAACAGAACTGTTTTATATATGAACTCCCAATGACTCTTGTACTGTACGAGTTCAAGCCAAACCGTCCCAGCATAGAAAGAGAAATAAAAATGTTATTCTTCCATCCCTAACCAAAAAGTTGTCTCCAGGTGACATCCATTTGCAAAGAAAAATTTAGCTTTCTCCAATGAAATTTCATTAGATATATTAAGTACACATAAGTACACCCTATATCCAACAGTAAATGGTCAATAAAAAATAAATTTGATGGTATATTTTGCATAGATTGTTGTCTCATATTGATTTGCTTGGAATTTTTTTTACTTCCATATTATAGTTTATGATTTTGTTTTTTAATCCTTTCTCTGACTCTGTCTCTCTCCGTCTCTCTCTCTCTCTGTCTCTCTGTCTCTCTGTCTCTCTCTCTGTCTCTCTCTCTTTCTCTTGCTCTTCCTCTCTTCTTTCTTTCTTTGTCTGTTCATTAGCACATATGCTTGTGTGTATTTCTTGGGCTTTTATTCCTTTTTAAATACTAATTTAACTTAAATTCAAATTTTATTACTAAAAATTTGAGAAAAGAGGTATGAAATTGAGTAGGTGTGAACGTACAATGAACAAGGAGAAATGAGGTTAGAAAATCACAGTCAGAATATATTATAAGAAAAATTATTTTTAAATGAAAAGAGATGTAAGCACAAGTAACAACTATTTTTTTCTGTCTTGTTTTCTCTGGAAGCCAGAATTGTCCAACAGTACATGTGTTTCAGTATAAATAATCTAAACATCCTCTTATGTGAGACTTAGTCTAGAGAAGTTAACTCCCAGGGGCCTTCTGTCTATTACAAAATCATCTCTGTGGACTATCCCAATGTAAGTGCCTCTCCTGGAAAGAGTAGAATCTTAATAAAGATGGAGGGAATAAAGGAGACTTGGCTACATACTGTAGCTAAGCCTGTGACTCTTCTCTGTCTTCTACCTTGCACTCACAGGTGGGTCGAGAAAGAGAGAGAGAGAGGGAGGGAGGGGGGAGGGAGGGAGGGAGGGAGAGAGAGAGAGAGAGAGAGAGAGAGAGAGAGAGAGAGAGAGAGAGAGCTGACCAGGAGACAAAGTTGACCAAGGTAGTGTCATGTACTTGAAAAAGCATTTGTGTTTCAGCACATTTCAGGACATTTTAGAAAAACCAGCCTCTTAACATCTACAGCATGTTGAACAGAATATATTTTCAGATGCCTTAAAATACATGCTTCAGGCCAGTTAGAGCCATTCTTCCTTGTTGTTTTAGTTTTATATAAGAAAAGGAGACAAAAATGATATTGTACTTCTGCTAATTTCATAACTGACAGCTCATGTTTCATTACACATGTCAGGAAATAGGATTTTAACACGTTAGTTTCATGCAGATCTTATGCTGCAGTTAGCCAAAGAATAGTAATGGCTTGAAATAATTCATTTAGTGGAGAAATCAGTGCATTGTTATTAAATCCATTGTGAATAACATCAACTGTACTTTATAAAAAATGTATGAAGAACCAAGGAAAAGACTATAACTCAGATTTCTGACCTGGTTAGGTCACTGAACTAGAAAATTGAGATGACTGTTCAATCTCACCATGTTGTATATGTCTTAAAATTATGTATGTTCAGTATGTTGTCTACTTAATCAACTTTTCAGGCATCATTACATCATAGAATATAAATTCTTGCATTGAGATGTAATTTCCTTCATTCTCTAATATTTCTTTAAATTATCAGTATTCCAATGATTTCTAAGATTTAAATTTTCATATATTCTTTAAAATTAAATTTAAATAAATCATGAGTATTATACAGATCAGTTAAAGCTATTTTCTTATTTAGTGAGATTCTATTACAATTGGGTACACTAGCAAAAGAAAAAAAACCTACCTTTCATTTTCTTTTAAATCTTTATGTCTCTCAAATTATTCATTTTAAACCCATTCATATCTGCCCTTTGCCCTTGCAACCCTCCCCTGTCAACCCAAAAATAAAATAATATTTAAGAGGGAAAAAAAACAGAAAAGGATAAAGTCTCATCATGGAAGCTGTGTAACACAGTGAGTCATGCAGGACATATATCCGTATGTCATTATATGTAGATGTTTATAGTAAAGAGTCATTGGTCTGATTGGAGGTCTCTAATTTCTTTTATTTATTTATTATTTATATTTTTAAAAAGTTTTTGTCTATGTATCCCCCTGATTCCCCTCTCTTCCTTCACCCCAATCCCTCCCTGTCAGCCTTCAGCCATCCCCTGATCCCCTTGCAAAAAAGGCAAGAATTCCCAAGGTGGGTCAGCTCAGCATGGGGTATCCACTCCAGGTAAATCCGATTTCCTCATCCCAATATCAAGATTGGGTTAGGCAATTAACCTACCTTTCAAAGACTATCCAATGTCTTGCTTTTGTCACAAGGGTGATTTAGAGGTACAAAAACACACTATTGCTTTATAGTTAATACTAAAAGGTGAATTTCAATTTCATTAATAAAATCCTGCTTTAGCTCCTATGTAACACCTTTTAAAAAGAATCCTTTATCCCATTATAAGAACAGCCTTGTGAAAAATCAATCTCTCTCTCTCTCTCTGTCTCTCTATGTGTCTGTGTGTCTGCGTCTGTGTCTCTGTCTCTCTGTCTGTCTCTCTGTCTCTCTGTCTCTGTCTCTGTCTCTCTCTCTCTCTCTCTCTCTCTCTCTCTCTCTCTCTCTCTCTCTCTCTCTCTCTCTCTCTCTCTCTCAGTAAGTTCCAGAAAACAAATATTTCTTGTCCCTGACTCTCCTTCATTTGAAATATTTGCTTTCCAGACAAGGCATCCCCTATTTTCCCCACCTATACAATACTGACTGCTCCTCTGTTGCCTGTTTATGAAGGAGTCATCTCCCGACTCAGCCAGTTTGTTTATTGCTCCCATTAGCGTTTTCTATACAAAACCCCTGCTCCTATTTTGATACTGAGGTCTTGATTAGAATTGTTTTTGTTTATCTGGAATCCTGCAAGGATACATATGAAAAGTTACCTCTTACTGTGAAACCATTAGCATAATAAATGATTGTCTTGAAAACATTTGCTAATAGTGTCTTAAGTAAGGCACAAGAAGATAGAAAACAACAGGTAACCCTGGGCAATTGAAAAATTATACAGAATATATTTTTTTCTTTGTATCTAGTTTATAAAATTTGTTTGACATATTTTTGAACAAGTCTTAAAATCTTGATTGTCAGATTTAGAGAAAATAGACTGATACCTATTATTTGAGTAGAAAAAAGTTTAAAATATGTATATGAATATGCACATTTGGGAAAAGCTTTTTTTATAGAGTACAATCAAGGCAGAGATTATCACTTTCTTTTTATTTTCTATTTTAATTCACTGCTTTCCTTTCAATTTCCCCTAGATGAAAACTATAGACACATTGAGCATTTGAAGAGTCTGAAATCATGTGAAGTTCATTCTCTTTGTAAAAGGTAAGAATATGTGTGTTGTTCATAAATGTTTATAAGGAATATGTTATTTGTACATGTTTTGACCTAATATTTCACATAGTAGACAGTACCTCAATACAGGTGGCTGATGTTATTACTTTGACTATGTTACATCATATTTTTGAAATTGTAATAAATATATACAGACAAATAAGTCAATTTTAAGCCTTTAAATAGTTTTAAAAGTTGAGACTACATTTCAGAAAATTATGTTGACAACATAATGTCTTTGTTAACAGCTAGAGGAATTGATGCTTAGTATAGAACGTCCTTGTCAAAGTGGAAAAATTTTCTGTTGGTTGTGATGATAAACCAAACCTTAATCACAACAACAATGACAAAGCCAATACAAATTAATAGAGAAGAAAGACACTACTACTACTCTTATCTTGATACATGGCATGGCCTCTGTCAGCCACCAAAAGTTTACTCTTAGCTACACAACTGTCACATATATGTAATGAGCCTCAGTCAGTGATACAGGCTCCCTGGTTGTCTGTTTAGTCTCTGTGAGCTCCTATGAGCCCAGGATAGTTGATTCTCTGGGGCTTTTTTTTTTTCTTTTTTTTTTTTTGACTCTTAACAGTGGGAACAGGTGCTGTTTTTGCCTCTTTGCTAACTTTTGAGACCCTATTCCTCCTACTGGGTCACCTCACCAAAACCTTAATACAAGATCAGGTGCTTAAACTTAGTGCAACTCAATATATTGTTTCTTATCTATATTCATAGGAGGCCTTCCCTTTTCTGAATAAATACAGAGGAATGGATGGGATTGCAGAAGGGAGTGGGGGAAGATCTGGAAAGAGGGGGGATAAACTGTGGTTATGATACAAAATAAATTAATTTAAAACATTTACTCTTAGATGTTTTGAATTGTGTGTTTATTCTGAAGCACAGACGTGTACAATTAATTACTACAATGATTTTACATTAGGTCTCTAACTCCACAGATTTTGACCTACAATGCTTAAGACTGGTGAATGTTTATTTCTCAGGACATGGACTTAGTATCAAGAAGGATGCTTCTTCCCAATGACACCCAGTTTCACCCTTCCTCCTTCCTATTGCTGGGGATCCCAGGACTAGAGTCTCTTCACATCTGGATTGGCTTCCCTTTCTGTGCTGTGTACATGATTGCTCTCTTTGGAAATTTCACCATCTTGTTTGTGATCAAAACTGAGAGCAGTCTCCACCAGCCCATGTTCTACTTTCTGGCCATGTTAGCTACCATTGACTTGGGCCTCTCAACAGCAACCATCCCTAAGATGCTTGGGATCTTCTGGATTAATCTCAGAGAGATTGTCTTTGAAGATTGCCTTATACAGATGTTTTTCATCCACAAACTTACACTTATGGAATCAGCAGTCCTGTTGGCAATGGCTTATGACCGCTATGTGGCCATCTGTAACCCACTTAGGTATAGCACCATCCTCACCAACAAGATTGTTTCCATGATTGGCCTTGCTGTGCTAATGAGGGCAATTATCTTTGTTTTTCCATTTATATTTCTAATTTTAAGACTGCCCTTCTGTGGACATCACATCATTCCCCACACCTACTGTGAACACATGGGTCTTGCTCGTCTATCTTGTGCCAGTGTCAAGGCCAATATCATTTATGGCTTATGTGCTATATGTAATCTACTCTTTGATATAGTAGCTATTGCCATTTCTTACATACAAATACTAAATGTTGTGTTTCGTCTCCCTTCTCGGGAAGCTCGGATCAAGTCCCTCAGCACCTGTGGTTCTCACGTCTGTGTCATTCTTGCCTTCTACACACCAGCCCTCTTTTCCTTCATGACACACCGTTTTGGTAAAAATGTGCCTCGCTATATACATATACTTCTGGCCAATCTTTATGTTGTAGTTCCCCCAATGCTCAATCCTGTTATATATGGGGTGAGAACCAAGCAAATCTATGACCATGTAAAGAAAATGTTATTGCAAATGCAAGGAAAGAAAAAGGAATAGCATGTAATTGTAATGGGCTATTGTCACAGTTCACTCAAAGTGTGCCTTACAGTAAAAGTCATGTCACAATGTCAAGCTGCACCAACTTTCTGATCTAAGTATTTAAATGTGTGGCTTTCAATGCTACTTCACAGAAGATACAACTAGTTTCTTCCTCTGCTGACTCAATTTCCTTATATTTTTATTAGCAATGTATGCTTTCTTTCTTCTTTTATCAGAGACCTAATGGTTGCTTTGCATAATATTTCAGTGTGTCATTATTGATACAAAATTAGTATTTTCTATAGCTTCTTTCTCAATGTTACTGTGCTAATTTTCTGAGCACTGGTTTCAAAATTGTGGGATTTTGAAGACAAAATAATGACTACTATTAGAAATTTACAAAGATTTAAATTAGCAAGCACACTTAGCTTATACAGTGCAATCCTTTTCTTTATACACTTGTATAGCATGATAGTTTACATCACTACACTGGTCCAAAGACCATAAATTTCTATTACTACAGTCTATCAGTCTCACTATCCTATTACATTTAGTATCTCTTTCATTCAGTCCACCATCATATGTAAGTATATTTGTATATAACTATGTGCACAAATCTACTTAATTAAACTTGTTTTTGGCCCATCAGAATAATTTCTGGTGTGCAATTATATTTTTAGTATGATTGCATATGGCTACCATAACTATAGCCATTGTCCTTGTGATATTAGAAACTATAATATAAATTAACAGTCTTATTTATTTTTTAATAAAGAATCTTGGAAAAATTTAATGTTTCTACTTATAAGTTGATTTATATACCAACATTTTTATAGCTGTTTTTATGCATGTTCATTAGCTTTCCTTTTATATGTTCTCAACATTCACCTAAGTGTTTCCAAATATGTACTATTTTAATGTCCCTTCTCTGTCCACTAAGATTCTATTTCCTTTGATCCAATTTTATATATGGCATTTTTTCTGTATTAGCCTAAAATAATTTTAATATTATTTTGATGAAATAAAATTCCAAATATAGGCTTATTTTTCTTTCAGAGCTTTGGAAATAAAACTTTTGTTCTCTTTTTCCTCCACATATTGATTGGGATGATAACTTGTAAGTATTAGCATTGCTATTTTCAAGATGACATACTTATATTTTTTTGTTGCATTTATATTTTCTCTTTGAAACTTGAGTTTTCATTATAGAGGTATTTTACTTATTTGTTGTTTTCTACATGAAACCAAATTTGTGATTCTTATATCTTTTATTTTACTTAATATTATATCCTTTAGCTTCACTTATTAAAATAAAGTTGACAAAATGTATATGTTATGCAAAATAATGTTGGTAATGTGTGTGTGTGTGTGTGTGTGTGTGTGTGTGTGTGTGTGTATGTGTATACTCCTGGGAGGTTCCCTAGCAGTAGATTTCTCACTAATCCCCAAATGGCTTTCTCTTTCAAGATATCTATCTCATTGTTCTTACTGTCTCTTTTGCTTTCTTAAACTGCCCCTTAACCCCACACACACTATGTTCCCAATCTACTCAGGAGATTCTATTTCCCCTTCCTACAAGTAAATTGATGTCTCTCTTAGGGTCCTCCTTTCTACCTTGCTTTTCTAGGTTGTGGATTGTAGCCTGGTTATCTTTTGCTTTATGTCTAATATCCACTTATGAGTGAGTACATAGCATGTTTGTCTCTTTGAATCTAGGTTAGCTCACTTAGGATGACTTTTATCTAGTTTCATCCATTTGCCTGCAAATTTCAAAATGTTACTTTTAATAGTCCATTGTGTAAATGTACCAGATTTTTAAAAACATTTATCAGTTGAGGGGCATCTAGGTTGTTTCTAGGTCCTGGCAATTCTTTGAACTAAAGACTTTTGTAAGGCAAAGGACATAGTCAATAAAACAAATAAATCAACAGCTTACAGAATGGGAAAAGACCTTCACCAACCCCACATATGAGAGAGGGCTGATCTCTAAAATATATAAAGAACATAAACTAAACTTCAAAATATGAAACAATTTTTTATTATCTATTTATTTATCATCATCTATTACTATATACAACACACATTTGTATTGACATTTCTTTTTTAAAATATTTTTATTTATTATTTGGTGATTTTACATCATGCACCCCATCAAATTCAGTTATCAGTTTTCTCAGTTTCATATCCACTCTTATGATCCCCCTTTACAAAACAGCCCACTCACGCTGCTTATTTACTTACTGGAGCATAATTAAACTCCCTGTGGCCAGCCCCTTAAAGAAAACGAGCTTTTCTCGACCTTTTGGCTAAGATCAAGTATATTGACATGTCTTTAAAAAGATCTAGCATTGAGAATATCTTAAAGGGAGAAACTTGATAGACAGCTTCAAATTTAACAATAGTTGTAGTTAATTTGCTCTTATGTAGGCATATTAAATAATGAAAATAACTGTTCTCTATGTCTTTTTTCTCTAAAATACATGGAACATATAAAATAATTTCTAAGATACCTCAAGCCAGGTTAGACTCATCTACAGATGAAGAATGCACAGTAGGTCACAGCTAATGCCCACAGATGCGCTATGGCCACCACAAACTCCTGCTAAGCAACCCTTCTACAGTCAAACCAGAAGGGTTTTTTGTTTTTGTCTGGTTTGGTTTGGGTTGGGTTTTTTTTTTTTTTTTTTTTTTGCTTGTGTGTGTATGTGTGTGTGTGTTTTAAATCACCTTATTCACCCATCACCTATCAATGAAATAAGAATGCTTTTGCTTAAAATCCACTAACTAATGAGTTAGTACATCCCCTGCTTATTCTTTTGGGTTTGTGAGACCTTGCTCAGAAGGATAGTCTCCAAATACATCCATTTGCTTGCAAATTTTAGGATATCATTTTTTCTTACTGCTGAGTAGTACCCCATTGTGTAGATGTACCACAGTTTGTTAATCCATTCCTCAGTTGAGGAGTATCTAGGTTGTTTCCAGGTTCTTGCTATTATGAATAAAGCTGCTATGAACATAGTTGAGCTAATGCTTATCGGGTGTGAATGTGTGTCTTTAGGGTATATGCTCAGTAGTGGTATTGCTGGATCCTTGGGTAGAGTGATTCCCAGTTTTCTGAGAAACCACCATACTGCATTCCAGAGTGGCTGAACAAGTTTACACTCCTACCAACAATGGAGGAGTGTTCCCCTTGCTCTGCATCCTCTCCAGCATAGGCTTCATCTGTGTTTTAAATCTTAGCCTTTAAGACAGGTATAAGGTGGTATTTCAAAGTTTTTTGATTTGCATTCCTCTGATGGCTAAAGATGTTGAGCACTTTTTCAAGTGCCTTTCAGCCATTTGTAGTTCTTCTGCTGAAAATTCCCTTTTTAGTTCTGAATCCCATTTTTTAATTTAGTTATTAAGGGCTTTGAGCTCTAGTTTCTTGAGTTCTCTATATATTTTAGAGATTAGTCCTTTGTCACTTATAGGGTTGGTGAAAGTCTTTTCCCATTCTGTACGCTGTTGTTTTGTCTTATTGACTGTGTCCTTGGCCTTACATAATCAATAAGTAAGACTTCCTGAAACTAAAGAGGTTCAGTCTATAGATTCTTATCATTTCAAATCTGTATGTCCATAAAGCACAGAAGAAAAGTTGAAAAAAAGTACCTGAAACATATGCATATAAAAATTCTGAAATAACAAAATTAAAATGTCTAAAACATTTTAGGTTAGTGTACCAACACAAATCCAGAAAGAGATTGAAACAATGAAGGCAGGAATATAGGGATACTAAACAATTCATCTCTTCATGCATATGTCTCAGAGAACACATTTTAAGAGAGAATGACCACTGCCTGTTGTATATAGCTGAGAAATATTCTGAGAAACCTGGAAAGAAAAATAGCAAAAATTTTGACCTTGTAGTAACCATAATTCAAACAGAAACATAACTTTAAATAATAAATCTAGAAACATCAGTATTCTTAGAAAATTTGAGAATCACCCAAATATTGGGTCCACTGATTTGTCTCAAAGTTACTTCCCCCTATATTTCAGAAAATGTGTTGTATTTCATTAACTTATTTTCTTTTAGTAATATCCACTTTCTGTTGAAAATATTTTTCTAGAGTTAACAAAATCAAAATGCAAAATATTTTTTATACTAAGGAAAGTAATACAGGCCAAAGTTGATGATCTAAGTTTTAGGGTTATGTAAGAATTGTCTTAAAATCTGAATAGTTTTAGAAATTGAGAACTTTTGTTTTAAAAGTAAATAAAGCCAAGTTTTAATTATCTATGTTGAAAATACAAAGATTTTTCTGTCATTAAGGTTTGGGTGCAGTATCTTAAGGGCAAAATATTATTAACAACATTTATATTTATAAATACTATATATAATGAAGGGAATGCAAAATATTTTCTAGTCCATTTCTCCTAAATTTTATGCTTCTTTAATTTCCTCAGAATTCTGTTACGAATCTGCTTGGTCTTCACACTGTAGACAATGGGGTTCATGAGAGGGGGAACCAGCAGGTATACATTGGCCATGAGCACATGAACAATTGGAGAAGCATTCTGTCCATAGCGGCGGATCATAGATAGCCCAATCATTGGTGTGTAGAAAGTGAGAACAGCACAGATGTGGGAAATGCAAGTGTTGAGGGCTTTTATCCTCTCAGCTTTGGAAGCTATACTCAACACAGTGCCCAAGATGAGGATATAGGAAAGGAGAAGAAGCAAAGAATCTAGTCCCATGGAGAAGATGACTACCATGAGGCCATAGATGCTACTGATCCAGCGGCTGGATACAGTTGTCTTTATGAGGTCCTGATGTAGGCAGAATGGATAGGAGAGTATGTTGATAACCCGGTACTGAAGCCTCTTCAAGAGGAAGGAGGCTGGAAAGACCAGGGCTAATGCTCTTCCAGCAATTGCCAAGCCAATTCCAACAATGACACTGTTGGTTAGAATAGTGGCATAGCGCAGAGGTTCTCGAATTGCTACAAAGCGGTCAAAGGCCATGGCCAGCAGCACAGCTGACTCAATAATTGAGAAAACATGAATGAAGTACATCTGGACCAGACAAGCGTTGAAAGGGATCTCCCGGGCTTGGAACCAAAATACACTGAACATAGTAGGTAAGGTTGTAGTAGAGAGGCCCAGGTCAGTGAGTGCCAGCATAGATAGAAAGTAGTACATTGGCTGATGGAGGGAAGACTCTGTTCTGATAATGAACAGGATGGTAATGTTCCCTGCAATAGAAGTGGCATAAACTAAGAATATAGGAATGGAAATCAAGCCATATCGGTTTTCAAGGCCTTGAAAACCAGTCAAAAGGAATCGAGGGTACAGAGTGGAATCATTGATGACAGACATTGTGCTGATAAAGGCCTCAGAATCTGCAATAAAAGTTAAGAACATAAAAAATTAGAGTCCAATTTCCTCATCCTAATATCTTGCTGAGCTAATCTACCTTCGGACTTCTTGCCCTTTTTGGGGAGGGGATGGAGGGATGGGGATGAGGGAAGCTGAAGGATGACTGAGAGGGGTTGAGAGGGGGAAGGTAGTTGAAACAAGGGGATATATGGATAAAAAAGACTTTCTTCTATAATAAATAAATGACAAAATTACCTTAGTTGTAATGTCTCTTCACATCAATAAAACACTGACTATGACTATAAAAAAAAGAAAGAAAATTAGAGTCAATGCCAACTCTTTAATATTAAACAAAACTTAGATTTTCATCTCCCCTCTGCCCATTATACTTAATTACCACCTATATTTGTAAATTAATCAATTGATTTATTTCATTGCATATTTATTAAGAACATAAAGGAAATATGGTAGTACTAAAATAGAAGAGTCTATAAAAGTTAGACTTACAAAACATAAGCTTGTGACTAGGGGCTAAATTGTTAACTCTTTAAACATAATTTTTAAAACACAAGGTGATCTCTAACAGAGAAGGTACTAAGCTTAACTGAAGAGACCACAGAAAATTTATTGAATTTTGAATGATTTTGAATTAAATCCCAAATAATAGATATGTTACATAGAACCAAAGGGTTGTGAAGTATTTTTTGAACTGTTTGGAACCCATGCATGTTGATGAGGAGCTGCTGCAGCACAGATCTCCTTATGCCCAGGAAGTACCTTCCTAGACCACTACGAATGCCAGACACATGGAAGAACACACCATTACATGTACTGTTTTTTTTTCTACACATATACACCTATTGCTAAGTGTAATTCATAAATCAAGCATAATAGACTAATAGTGTCTAACAAACAAACTATTTAAAAAACTTGTGATAAGTATTATTTAGTGCAAAATATACTTTTCTGAAATCTTTTGTTTAATATTTTTAGGCATAGGTTGATGAAAAGTAACAAAATGACAGAAATTAGAACTGTGGATAAGGGGAGAATGCTGTATTAAAGTGTAAGCAAATGCTATAGGACCAGAGTGGCTCTTCGGATGGGTACTATAGCAAAATTTAAACAAAAAAAATGGATAAGAATTAAAAAATATAACTTGGAGGTTACTCTTACTGACTCTTATGAAACTTGATAACATAAAGAAGCAATCAGCTTGATTTATATTGGTGGCAAAATAGAACCAGTGTTAAAATAATATAGATGTTTTCAGGTAAAGTCAGAAGAAGCTTTTAGTAAGTTATTATAATAAAACTCTAGATGAAATTAATTTCTATTAGTAAGTATTTTGAGAGATATAATATTGTAAAGTTACAGAGAAAATATAGATAATATAGATATAGATGTTATATATAAATCACCATGATATTTAGAATATAGAAGGCTCACTTACTTTAATTTAGCTGTTTGTAAGAAAACAAAAAGAATAAAAGACTTGCATAGAAACTTGAGTAAGCAAATGAGCAAGAGAAATCCAGTTAAGTTATGATACCTAGGAAATGTATGTGCTGAGACGAATTTGGTGTACCGTGTCAAATGAGGACTTTGTAATACCTTGCAAAGAACAGGTGAAAAAAACACTTCACAGATGAACTGGCACAGAAATCAACTTAGGAAGGCCAAGACTAGCTGCAAGAAGAGTTGGGAGCTGCTTGAGCACCACGCTGTCATCCACAAATTAGATGTGCTAGGCACCAAGCATGGTCAAAATTTTATTTGCATAAAGTACTCTATGTCAAAATTCTATATCAAAATTCAAACTCCCCATTTACTAAGCCATCCTCTTTTATCAATGAAATCATGTTGTAATTTTCTCCAACTAGTTTAATTATAAAATAATGGATTAGATAATGTTCTACAAAGGAAAAGGAGTTATCCACGATTATAGTAATATTTTTCCTTTTATTCTATCTATATATCCTATCTTCCTTCCTAAGAGAAAAAATAAAAAAAATAATTTATCTGTATATGATATTTTACAGTGATCTATATGCTATAATAATATCACATATTGGAATGTATTGATTTTTATACAACACCTTCATTTTCCTTTGTTTAATGTCATAAATTTCTAATCTCCTTTATTACTGAGTGACAAGAAGAATCCCTTTGGCATCCCATATATTTTCACTTCTTATAACTACCCTCAATAGTTACAGTTGTCTTCGGTTTCTTTATCAAGAAAGCATGCCAAAGTTAATCTCTTGGGTGATTCCCTCACTCTTTAGAAATATTTTTGATTTAGATGATTCACTCTTGTCTCATTATTGGTTATAGACATGAGCATCTGTGAGAAGTAACTACTCATCTGAAGTCAGAAAAAGACATATGGCAACTGTAATCTACTACTTCAAACATTTTAGACAGATGACTAAGCATCTTTGGAAATAAAAATAAAGTAGTAAATACACTACTTTATTAACATTTAAGATGTTTGAACAAAATATATGAAATACCCCATAGAATTTCTGGTACTTGGACAGTTTGATCTCAAGTGAAGAAAAATGTTAAGATTAGGGATAAATTCATCTTAAATGTGGCAACTACAGACACTGATTCAAACACACTGTGACCAATAGCTCTAGGCAGGATCAAGTAGGATTAAGTATTCATGATTTATGTGGGATGAGATAAAATAAAATAGGTATTCATCAGTACCACTTACTTCACTTGTTTTAGCATTTTAATCTTTATCTAATATTAGACAGTAATATCTTTGGACAACATTGATGTCACTACTAAATCCCAACCACAGAAACTACATTATCTTGCTCTGAAGCTGGTTTTAGTAATTTTCAAGAATAACAGTCTAACAGGGTGGGATAGCAACTATTTGATCCCTCTTACCTATTCCAGAGCAGTGGTTTCAGGACAAGCCCTCAACTTCCTTTCCATGTACTGAAATCTGCATGTACATAATGTATCCATCTTGTACCCACAATCCTTACCTCAAAGTCTTTTTCCAGGCACACCAAGTTCTTAAATGCAGCAGGCATTCACTCTGACTCAGACTGTCTGAGTTTCTAGTCTGTCAATCTCAGGGACTCTCTGTGGATATCAAAAGCTACTGAAGATTGGAATAAGAGAACAATAAGACATAAAGTGTCTTCTAAGGCATATAGATCTTCATGGAAATGTAGGTCCTCAAGGCAAGGTTCAATGTCTTCTGCGACCTTAGAGCCTACACAGGGTATTTCTGCCTTAGACATATTTGACAATATCCCGTCAGTCACTTGTGTATTAAGGCTCTACCCTTCTTGTCCCTCTTGACTAGTACTTCCCCTCTGGCACATTTTTATCTCAATAAAAGCTCTAGGGAAAATAATTGATGCCAAAACAACATGTCCTCAAGGGCAGATGATGTGCATGTCAACCTAGTCTCTTAGATTTAGAAACAATTCAGTAATGCCTGGAAGATTTTTTTTTGATGAAGAAAAAATGGCCTCATGAACCCTTTCTTGAAATTCTATTGAATAACATTGTGAAGAAAGTCTTAGTCCTAAATACTACATTTAATTCATTATTTCAAATACTCAACTAAGGCCAATAAAATGAGAAGTTATTTCTCAAAAAATTCTGTGAAGCAATCATAACCTGAAATCTAAAACTAGAAGAGCATCACGCACAAAAGTAAACTTGTAAGACTACTAGACCCCATGAAATTATTATTAAATTTAAATTCTGTTAATTACACATACACACAAATTTCTTATACTTCTTTTGTATTAGATTCAGTCATCAAAGTTGTTTATATCTTAACCTTAAAGGAACTTGCTATTACATTAAAAGGAAAGAATCATTTTATAATATAATTTGAGAGAGATATTTTGCTAAATTTATTGTTAATAGTGATAGAAAATATTTTAATCTCAAAATTTAAGAAATTTTTTTTCTGTGACTTTGTACAAAAAAAGCTATAGTAAACATCAATCTTATTTGGAAAATATAACAGTAAGGCAATCTCCCCATAAATAAAAGGATGATAATATTAACTATGTTCACTCCTAAAATATGTGCAGTGTTACTATATTTTCATAATAGATGAGAAAAGTAAAACACAAAATTCAAACAAGAGATAACTTTATTATTATTCATATACATTAGTGAACTATTTTTAAATAAAAATAAATCTTAATGAAAAGTCAGGAAAACCAGTATATCATTATTCATCAGTATTAAAAACATACAAATTTTATATCTAAATAGATTTCTAAGTGGCAGTAATTAGAAAATGAATATTCAATCACATTGTATATTCTTGTATCAAAACTATAGAGGAAAGAAAAATTGATAAAAGATTAGCCAGACATTTATACTTATATCTTTAAATTTTATTGACATACATAAATTTAAGACTATAGAATCAAGAGATATATTATGTTTATAGACTAGATGGTGTAATATTATAAGAAAAGTTATCCACTCCAAGCTCAAACTTCATACAAAAAAAAATTTCATGGACAACTTAACACAAATCCCAAATAAATAGTAACAAATATTTGAAGTTGAAATAGCACTGAATTAATAGGTTGACGTTACCTATAGCAATATTAATCAAGCAAATACTGAAAAATATACATTGGAACAGTACAGAAAGACCAATATTAGACCAAAATACAGAGGTATATTTACATTGTATGACATATCACTGAGATTCTAGATTAATGCTTAATTAAATAGTTGATTCCTAATGAACTGTCAATTACATAAACTATGTCTTGATCTCATCTCACCATGCATAAAAGTAAATTCTATATAATTTGCATACCCAAATGTGAAAAGCAAATCATAAATTTTTCAAAAATCACATAGAAAAGTACAAACACCTGCAGAACTAAGTATACAAGCTACCTACTAACCTTATATGTCCTCTACTGCCTACACTACAAGAATAGAGTTGAATCTGGTGAACTATTTTTTTCTTTGCAAGTATCATGATACAAAGCTCGGCCAATAGAGACTGCTGAAGAGAGAGTGTAGGAGAAATTCTTCTGGATTTCTGCTTGGTTCTTGCTTCTACTATACAGAGACCAGACACAAGTATACCAGGTATTCAGTGACACTTATTCCTCAATTTCAACCTTAGGCTTATGGCTCAGCAATTTTTGGCTCTGGTAGTCACTATTGTACTGGTTTCTCAACCATATTTGCTCTGCACACTAGAGAACACATTTTTAGCTTGTTAGTCAGAGTTGTGTGTTTCTCTATCAATCCATGGTGTAAAAGGGGTCAGTTTGCCATCACTACTATTTACCTACTTGATGTCTCCTTTATTATGGTCCTGATGGTGACTCTGAGTTACACTGAGTGGGTCTTCTATTTCTCACAGGACTGGTTTTCTGTTTATTTGGTTTTGTTCTTGTTATGTGGAGTGGGCAGAAACTATACATACTTTATTGAAGTTTAAGCTATAATTTATCCTTTCTTAGATGAGCAATCTCCTTGAATTCTAATTTACTATTTAGACTCGTCTTTAGCCCCTTTGCACTTAATGCCTGGAAGGTTAATGGTTAAAATACATAAAGTGTTTCCTAACTCTACAAAAATTGTTGACTATTTGCTGTCAACAAAATTGGAACCCAAATAGCATACTAGGCAGATATTTCTTAAAATATTTCTAAAAATTATACATATATGTATATATAAAGAATTTTAAAAATATTATTGTATTTGTCAATTTTTTATTTTTATTTGAGACAGTCTGTTTGACCCACAATTCTAACCTCTTTCTGCCTATCTTTCCCTGCTGTGATGGGACTATAGGCATGTGTGGCCATAACCAGGATCTGAACTTGTTATGCTGGAGTGTACGAATTTCCACCAGAGAGGCTGGACATGTTGTTAAGAGTGGGAGTTTTATTGCTACCTACAGAGAACAAGAACCCAGGTCTATAACCTGGCTCCTGCACAGCAGAAGGGGGTAAGAGACCATTGCCATAATGGGCAGGTGTCTTTAAAGAAAAACCTACGTAATCAAGATGTGACACACCTTGACATTCCAGGTTTGGGCAAAGAGGTAAGGTGCAGCAGCCATTGGAGTTTTCTGGCAT
Organism: Sigmodon hispidus; assembly: GCA_004025045.1. Classification (NCBI taxonomy): domain Eukaryota; kingdom Metazoa; phylum Chordata; class Mammalia; order Rodentia; family Cricetidae; genus Sigmodon; species Sigmodon hispidus. The sequence continues at coordinate 27,594 of PVIH01013865.1, forward strand.
GAATCCAACCTTTGAATCCATTGACTGCTGCGGAAGTTCACTCACAGACCTGGGCCCAGCACCCAGAATGAATCCAGGTCCTTACAAACTCAACTGTTTATACTCATACAGGAAGTACTTTAAAATATTAGCTCTCTGTGCCATTCAGGTCATATATATTATTGTTTGCACAGTATTTAAAGCAATAGATCCCACAATACATATTTCATTTGTCCATATACAATTGACTTGGGTTATAAAATTAAAACTAAAATTTATATTTGTGTCTATAAATTGGGAAAGACAAAATACATCTTGTGCTGTTAATGGGTGATTATGATCTCATGCTCAATATTTTTGTAATTCAACTGAGAATAAAGTAAATATATGTGAAATAATTAAATATTGTTCATGGAGGTTATTCTAGGGTAGATGACAAAGGAATCAAGTATTCATAATAAATATTTAAATATACAACACTAAAGATCCATGCATACTTGTACAAAGAAAAAACAATTGACAAAAGTTACTGATTTCTTAATTTTCTATCATTGTTAACTAATATAAACACTCTTTTCCATGGGGAAAGATACTATAATATTTTCATGATTTATAACATTTATATAGTTTTTCAAAAGCTGAATATACATTATATGTATTTTATATTATTAAATCTCATAGTGATCTTGAGTACAACAAAAGGCCATGGTAATCATCACAACTTGGCTGTGAAAAACAAAATGATGTAATAACTTCAAATTATATAAGAATGTATATTTAGAAGGTAAAATGAGTAATTTAGCCAGATATAGCCTAAGAACTATAGCATATATCTTTTGTGTAGTAAACACCTTTCCTAATAAATCCCAGGGCAGAAATCAGAGGCTACAGGCTACTTAAAACCTTCCACTTAACCTAAACTTACGGAGAATTCCTAGACGAATCTGTTTTGTCCTCACGCTGTAGACAACTGGGTTAAGTACTGGGGGAAGAAGCAGGTAGATGTCAGCCATGAGAATGTGGACTATGGGAGAGAGATGTTTCCCAAAGCGGTGGACCATTGACACCCCAATAACTGGTACAAAGAAAATGAGCACCACACAGATATGGGAAACACAGGTATTCAGTGCCTTTAAACGCTCTTCCCGGGATGCAATACTCAGTACTGCATTCAGAATAAGAACATAAGAAATAAGTATGAAGACAGAATCCACACCTAGTGTAGCAATAACTACGCACAGTCCATAAACACTGTTGATCCTGGCATTAGAACAGGATAACCTTAGAACATCTTGATGTAAGCAGAAGGCATGGGAGAGGGCATTGATGTGGCAATAGCGATAGCGTCTCAGTAGCAAAGGTGTGGGCAGCACAACTCCCATGCTTCGTAGCAAGCAGGCCATGCCAATCTTGCCAATCACATTGTTGGTGAGGATGGTAGAATAATGCAATGGACAGCAAATTGCAACGAAACGGTCAAAGGCCATAGCCAGCAGCACTGAGGACTCCAGAAACGTGAATGTGTGGATAAAAAATAGCTGAGCATAGCAAGCACTTGAGTGGATCTCTCGAGCATCCAACCACAACACAGTAAGCATTGTGGGAAGTGTAGACATGGACATACCTAGGTCTGTCAGAGCCAAGATGGACAGGAAGTAGTACATGGGCTGATGGAGTGAGGGCTCTATCCAAATAACAGAAAGAATGGTTACATTACCAATGAATGCAACCAAATATGCAAGGCAAAAAGGCACTGAGAGCCAAGAATGGGCATACTCCAGTCCAGGAAAACCCTTTAGAATAAAGATGGGATCTGTAACTTCGCTGCTATTCCAGGCAAGCATGACGAGCATCAGGAGACTTTAACTATAAATGCCTTCTCATATTCTTTAAATGCCACCTGGAATATATATATATATATATATATATATATATATATATATATTTCCTTTATGATCACCTTAGAAGAAAAGAAATTGCCAGTGAATATCATGTAATAAAATGTTTACTGAAATTATAAAACATCAATACTGTATGTATCCCATAAGTAAGTATACTCATCTCTGACAAATAACTTGACAGATCTTCACTGAGAACATTGGGAATATATATATTTCTGACACAGAAAAATACAGAAAGTTTTACTCTATATTGTAAAGATGAAAAAAAGGGAAAATTCAGAGTAAAAGCATAAGGATTTTTATGACTTCTTCAGATATGCAGTTGAGTATATCAGTGATTGTTGTTATTCCACAATTAGACCACTAAGCTGACCTCATGCCTTCAGCACAGTTCTCTTCAAACTGATCTTTGTTTCACATTAGCTTGGAACCTGTAAGTCCTTATGGTGGCTGTGTGTATGTTCTCTCACAAAAATAGAGAAGTAACACCATTGTTTCTTATGCCATAAAAGGGTAAAAGAGACTGTGTCACTTTCTTGTTATTGATTGAGAGGAAAAAAAGGGAGGGAGGAAGAGAGAGAGAGAGAGAGAGAGAGAGAGAGAGAGAGAGAGAGAGACAGAGACAGAGACAGAGACAGAGAGAACAGTGAACCAGAGAGAAAGAAAGAGGCAGAGAGATGGGTGAGTCTGTAAAGATCAAACCTAGAAAGTTGCATGTGCTAAGCAAGTAGTCAATCGTGAGCTACACTGTCCAGCTCTTACAATTTCTCTATTCACTGACTTCTCTTTCAGAATACTGCTCATAACTTTTAGCAGAATAGTCAATACAAATATTAAGTACTGCATTTGTGCCTACTATGAACACAGGAACACCAAAAATACAGCAACAGCTCAGCTTTGGCACCTTTTATCCTGATAGATCCCACCTCTGCCTCTGGTAAACCAGCCCTAACCTAATGGGTAAACTCTTTCAAATGTAGCTTTAACATTTTTTTTAATCTTTTTAAAATTTTATTTATTTATTTTTTCATATCCACTACTACTCCCCCTCCTGCCCCTTCCCCTCTCCTCTCCCAGCCTCTCCCCTCTTCACTCCTCAGAGAAGACAAGCAGTCCCGAGGTGAATCAATTGGGCATATCCAGTCGAGGTATGACCGAGTCCCTCCCCCAAGTATCAAGGCTGAGAAATGAATTTTCCCCTTAGGCATGAGCTTGGAGAAGTCAGTTAATGGACTCAGGATAGATTCCGGTCCGATTGCAAGAGGCTACAGACACAGCCCATGCCTTTTGACTGCCATTCACATTTAGAGGGTTCAGATTAGTTTCATGAAGGTTCCTCAGCTGTTATTTCAGAGTCTGTGAACTCCCAACATCACACGACTGCCTACTCCATGGGTCTCGCCATTATGATCCTGATCCCTCTGCTCAAGTAAAATCTCCTCCCTCTCTTCGGCTGGACCAGTAGCTCCGGTATTTAGCTATGAACTCTGCATTTGCCTCCATCAGCTGCTGGATGAAGGTCCTATAATGCCAATTAGGGTGGTCATTCATATGATAATAGGAAAGGAGTATTTTAGGCACCCTTTCCACTATTGCTTCAGTCCTAGCTGGGCTCATCTTGTGGGTTCTTGGATGTATCAGGTATCTTTTTCTAATCCCACAAGGGCTCCCTCTATCAGGATATCCCCTTCTTTGCTCTCACTCTCTGCTGCCCACTCCCAATTTCCCCTCTGCTCTACTATTCCATTCCTTCACTTCTCTTCCACCTTCTGCTGCCCACCCTCCACCCCTCTATGATCACAATTTTCTCTATTTCTCCTTCCCAGGGAGATCTATGAATGTCTTTCTTAACTTTCTCCTGTTACCTAGCTGCTGGCTTTAACATTCTGCAATAGAACTCTAACTGTCCAATCCTGGTTTCTTTTTATTATAAGTTTATCTGATTACATTTTATTAAAAGTTTATATTTATTTTAATTTCTCCTCTACAATCTATCGTGTGACAGCAAAAGACTTAGGTCATATAACCTGTACCTCCAAAGAGGATTGAAGTTATAATCTAAGCAGTGTCTTACATGGTGAAAATTTCTTTAGTTTCTCCAAAGTCAAGTTTTTCCTCATCTTCTGTGTTAGAATCAGCTGTGCTCCTCCAGTCCAGCCCTGAGCAGTGAAATTACACCCCCACTCGGCCTATCAGCTACATAAAGCAATTCACTCACCTGTCAAGTACAATTACTTCTCTATACCTATACAGAAAATAACTTCTACTGAAATTTCTGACTTCATTATTTTCCTCACTCAGAAAGTTTTGTTGTATTCCCTGTTTTACAATTGAGTTCATGAAAACTATTTAGGCATCAGTATAAACATAGATTGCATACAACAACAAATATACAAATGTGCTCACAGACACACATGCACACACACACATACACACACACACACACACACACACACACACACACACACACACACACACGGAGTGTTTTAGACACAATGGGTAATTTCTCTAATTCCTTGCCAAAACACCATTCTATGAAAAGTCTTTCAACCTAAATAAAAATAATATTTTCTTTAATTTTCAGATGTTTCTGAAAATAAGGTGGATTATGATTTTGTAATAGTTTTGCTTCTGCTCTGAGTCACCCTTCTGCTAATTTCAGTGTTTGAAAAATTTTAGTTTTGTGGCTGTTCCTATACTAAACTAAGAATTCAACCACCAGTAATATCCTTTTTATACTTCTAATTTTTCTGAAGCATGTATTTAAAGCATGAAGTACAATGTACATTTTATGTATGTATATATAAATGATTAGAAATATTAAATATTGATATCAAGTATTAGAAAAAATTATTCTATAACTCGCCATAGATGACATCTTTTGGGTGTATATGGGCACGGTAAGAGCATCTAAAATCTATTCTTGCACCAAATTTGTACAAATAAATACATTATTTATTATAGATCTTATGCTACCTATTAGATTTCTATCTTATGTAAGTTTTGCTTCTTCCCATTTAATGTCCTTGCCTATCCGTATTGATGGCATTCTGTTCCACGTGTCTAGTTTTGATTTATTACCCATCATCTGTCATAACTTTCATTAGTGCCTTCATCTCTCTATTGTTGCCCTTTCTAGACCCACTTTATTTTATTTGTAGGTCATTGCTTTGGTTCATTTTGGGGTTTGGGTAGAATTTATTTACATTGAAATTGAGAAATCATGGCAAGCCACTGGAAGTAATGACTTCTTTTAATGAGAGAGGCAAAGCAAAAAGACTCATATCACACACTAACCTCATCATAGAATTAAGAAAAATACTACTAAGGACAAGATCATTTTTATACTCTTCAGTCATCATATCTGTGTCACCAATATCATTTTACAATGGTAAGCCTATCTAAAATTGCTGAAAAAAAAGAGACATTATGATGTGTCCCTCACTTCAAAACAGTCCACAATTGACAATACTGCCCAAATTATACATTTACTTTATAATTATCTTTGTCTCTAGAAGTATATGCTAATACATAAAATACTAAAATTTTATCCACTATTTATTTGTAATGGAAAATTAGAACTTACCTGAGGTTAAGACAACTGCATCATCAGGTCATTTTAATAAGCCACTATTAGCCCATTTCCAAAATAACTAACAGTTGTATCTATATTTTCTGAATAAACTTTTCTCAAGGATAAAGTTATATTCTTTTTCTGGTTCTACTTCTGTGTCTTCCTCTTGGTCTCTTTTCATTTACGTTTTGACTAACCACTTGTCTTTGTTGTGTTTTCTAATGCTATTTCTATTTGGGTATTTTATCTAGATTTATGTCTTTCAGCTTCTAATTTTATGGTTCCCTTTCTTCTTTGCCTCTGTCTCCTCATTTTTCCTTGTATTTCTGTTTTAGCTCTTGCTTTCTTTGGTTCTTATTTCTCATCTGAGAAGAATTCTATCTGCATTGATTCAGATGCTTTTTGATACTGGGAGGCTTGAAGCTTTAGTTATTCATCTATCTGTATAAATATTCTTCATCTCTCCTGAGGTACAACATTAGGGGTTATTTTTAGAATCTGCTAGATCCCCAGATGGGAAATGATGCATGCTGTATTTGTCCTTCAGTTTGGTTAAAGCATAGAACTGCAGTCCTTAAATGCATCCCTACTGCCATCTATGGTCCCTAGTCCTTCCTTCCTATGCAATAGTTTTTTTGTTTTGTTTTGTTTTGTTTTGTTTTTTCAAATAAGCTTAACGAACTGAGTTCCTTGTGTTTACTTTAAATTTTAAATTTTAATTTTAAATGTTATTTTAATTAAAATACAATTGCATCACTTTATCCTTCAGTTCCTTCCTCCCTCCAACCTTTTCCATGCCCCCATTCTCTCATAATTTAACTAATATATATTAATATGTATATACAAACAAATAAACACAATATTTTGAGTCCTTTCAGTATAGCTTGTGTGTAAATTTTATATGTTCTTAGGGATGATCATTTGGTATTGGATAAATAATTAGGAAACTCACCCTAAGTCAGCCGTCATCAATTGCCTATGACTCTCCCTCTAGAGATGGGACATTAAGAGATCTCTTCAATTCACACTGGAATGTCAGCTGGTGTTGATCACTATTCAGGGCTTGTTTGAGCAGGACATAGTTTTGATAGTTCAGAGTGCATCCTTATATTATATCTAGAAGATAAAATCTTGTAGAGAATTATTCGTATTCAAGCTTTGATAAAAATGAAGACGCACAACAAAACAAATTCAGAAGGTTATACTTATATATACTTGTACATACATATGCAATGTGTGTGTCTATGTGCATATGTGTGTGTGTGCACTTGTCTGTGTGTGAAACAAATATAATCAAAGGAAAGAACGATCAACCTGAGCATAGTTAGGGCATAGGGAGTTCAACAATGTGTATCTGGGATGTGCTAGAGAGAGGAAAGGGAGCTAATTCTATTTCAATTGAAAACTTAATTTTTAAGAAGAACAACAGTAGAGGTGCCCAGTGTTATGCCACCTTGCTGACCTCATGTTAAGGGATCAAAGACTCATCTTCATCTTCATGATGCTTATTTCAGGTCATGACCTCACGGTACATTCTTGGTTTTCTTATATTCTTATCCTAATTCTTTAAGTCTTTATAAATCCCCAAACTATCTTATGATTCATACCTAGATTTGAAGTATGTAATTTTAAGAATATATATATGAAGAAATATATTTAGATCAGCTATTCCAATACAAGAACATGTCCTTTGATGTATTGTTATTCAATTTTCTCGGTAATTTTATATTTTTGTGCATAAAAAATTGCATGTCCTACATTAGATTCATCCTTAAATATTTGACATTAATTTTAATATAAATAACTTTATAAAATATATTTTCCAAGATTTTAATATGTACATGTAAAAGTAAAGACAGTACATAATAGCATTTTTATTCTAGAAGAAATTATTTAGGTTTATCTTGTTACTTTATTTTTAAGATTACAGTTCTTTTTCCCCCAAACCTGCTCAAATGTTTCTCTATCCTTTCCTTCAAATTATAAACTTTTATTTCATGGTTATTGCTTGCACATATTATAGGTATATGTGTATGTACAATCACCTATATTCTTAACTGAAGCCTAATCAAACATGTAATAGTATTTATGTGTGTATTTCCAGGACTGATCATTTGGCACTAGAGAATCAATCATGTGCTCTTCTGTTAAGTGACTGAGAGACTCTGTAGGCTTTAGTGAGCATCTAATTAAACCTCCAAAAGTAATGTAAGCTTCCTTCTTTCCTGTTATCAGTATTAACATTATATTTATTGTTTTATTATTATATCTAAGATCTTTATAGAGTAGAATGATGTAAAATACTGTTCTCTTTCTGCATGCATATAATGAAGGAAGTTTTTAATGTTTTACTATGAAATGTGCTCCCTAGGCTTTTCACAGATTCCTCTATAGCAGAATAGGGTCACCTTTTTCTGTTATCTGTCAATATCAGATGCTACATTTTATGAACTTATTTTGTAACTGTTGAGATTCATGATTTTATGATCATCACAGTTCCCTTTGTTATTCTGTCTGTGTAACTAGTAATGAGATTTGATCTGTCGATATCTTGTTTAGAAATGTTTGCACCAGTATGTTTCTGTGAGAATGGTCTGAATGTATTCTTCAAGGGCTGGAGAGGTGATTCAGAGAGTGAGAGAATGGACTGAAATGTTTATTTCCTCTGTGTATTGGTCACTTGTCTCTTTGTTGTGACCTTATACCCGACAAATCAACTTGACAAAAGGAGGATCCCCTTGTTTACAGTTTAAAAAGAACTACAGTTCATCTTGGCAGGAAGAACATGTTGACAGGAGAGGTCAGGTGGCTAGACATGTTTCATACACAGTCAGGAAGCATAAAGAGAAGGGACCATGGAGATAAACTATAAAACCTCAACGCTCACTCCAGTGACCTACTTCTCTTAGCAAGACTCCACCCCTAAAGGGTCTAGAATTCTCCCAAACAATACTATCAGCTAAAGTGTTTAAACACAGGAACCACCGAGAACATCTCATACTCAAAATGCACCACTAGCTTGAAATGTTCTGATTTAAATCACATTGAGCTCAAAATAACCTAGGAGGCATTTCTATCCCCAGCTCACAATATTTTACACATACTTTTGTGACTTATTTATTAAACAACTATCTAAAATATTTTCATTCTAAGTTTTATACTTAATTGTTATATATAAGCCAGGTTTTGTTTTCCTTGGTTTTCAAACTATTTATAACAATATATATTTAAAGGTTGTAGTTTAAACATCATAAATCCATTTTGATTTTCATTTTATAGCCTTTTTATTTTTAAACCCTGGTGTAGGAATATAAATTTGAATATTTATTTTAGTATTTCTTTGGCACCTTCAAGCCCTTTTTCTGCCAAAATTGTATCAAGATATAGTCCTTTCCAAGTAAGGGTTTTTTTTATACATTTATATAAACTACATATTTTTGATAATATCATCCATGTGCAGAGTGCATTTTGATCAGATTTAATTGCAGTTTCATTTTAACTCTTCCCAGATCTTCCCTTGTTTTCTTCTAGCTCCATGGATGTGTTTGTTTGTTTAAGGGAGAGATAGTTTATTTTAGGTCACAGTTCCAGGTTACATAGAAGGGAAGTCAAACTTAGCAGCTGGGGCCTAAATGCCTCTGGTCTGACAGAGTAAACAAATGTGATGCTAGAACAGAATCATTAGTTCTGTGATGATTCCTGAGAGGATGATATCTTCCTAAATACAATATCCAACCTAAATCAAAATCCATAAAGGGACGCATGTTATGTGGGAAATACATGCTCTCCATTCCAATTTTGCCTACCCTAGTATGTTTAGAGGTTCTGCTTATATATATAAATATATATATATTCCCATAAATATATTCTATCAGAGGTCAAATAATCTTTTTAAACTTCAAAGGATACTCACAATTGGCTTTAGCATTCAGTAATTTCACTTTTCAAAAAAACAAAGAGTGAAATCTGGGAGAGAATATTATTACCAAGGTAACACAGAAAAAAACTGCTTTGATAGTTAAATCAAAATAAAATGTTTATTTATTCAATGTGTAAAACACTTCAACAAACAGAATATTAGATGTAAGAAGTGTTTTTAAAAGTAAAGCTAGAAAGATGACTCCGTGATTAAGAGAAGTTGCTGTTCTAACAGAGGACCAGAGTTTGAATCATAGCACCCTTGAGGGAAGCACACAAGCCCCCCCAGTAATTACAGCTCAGAGGATATGGCTCCCCCTTCTGGCCTCAGTAGAAACATGTATGAACATGCTCACATACCATATATGTGCACACACACATAAACTAACAGGAGCACACATGTAAATAAAATAAAAAAGAAACACACAAACATATAAAATAATATTGGAAAATATTGTATATAGCCTGCTCTCCAAAGAAAATTCAAGGGTCTTTGTGAGTTAAAACAAAGCCAAGCCAGCATTTAGTACTTTACAGAGACAGATTCATTACTCAGAAAGAAACAAAAAAAATTAACTCAATTATAGTCACACAAACAAAGCTGTCTGGGAAATCATAATGTGACCTGATATCAAGAAGGATCTGAAAGCACATGAAAAAAAGTAAATGAGTTGCTTGGGGTTTTTTTGTTTTTTTGTTTTTTTGGTTTTTTTTTAGTTGATGTAAGGGTGACTACACAGACATTTAATTACAAACACCCAAATGATATGCACATTGGGAATTGAAACGAACATTTCTTCAACAGGCTTTCACTTGTGAAAGGCTGAAGAGTATTTAGGACCTCTGAGGATAGAGTAGTTTGACTTCATCCCTAGGGCCTTTGATCTACTAAAATGGTTTAAGACAGCAAGACTAGGATCAGCCTTTCAGAATGGGACCAACAATCAACGCTGGAGTAGCTTTATCTCGGATTACCTAAATAACACACCTTGGTAAATGCCTGAAAACCGTAATGTTTCTTTTGTAGACCTCATCGATCAGGAGCACTATGGGGTACAGTTTACCCTTATCTAGCTATGATTTTTACCATTTAATCTTGCTTCCATATGGAAGCAATTACACACAAGACTTGTAAAGATATCTCATATTACAGAATTGACCTCATTAAAAATCATTCTACTTATTATAAGGAATTATATAAATGATGTCACTTTTTTCCTTTTTTATTATAAAGTCTCATTTTTTATCCATGTATCCCCTTATTAAAACTCCCTTTCCCCTCCTGCCCCTCCCAGGCACTTTTCTCCCCATCTCTTTATCTCCTCCCAGCAAGGACAGGAGGTCCCAAGGTGGCTTAGTTCAGCATCCACTCCAGGAAGATCTGCTTTCCTCATCCCCACATCAAGACTGAGTTAGGTGTTCCTCTGGAAGGAATGGGCTTCAAGGTGCTAGTCTAAGGTGCTTCAGATCCCAAGCTGTTCAGTGGTTGTGGTTTGCAGCTTGGACATGCTTTGCTTTTTGTTTAAAGTCCACTAAAGAGTGAGTACAAAATGCTGTCACATTTAACTTCAGTTTAATGCTGAATTTCATGCTAACTTCACTCTTTGAAAACTTCAGACTGTAACCATTTCCTTTATAGTTCAATAAATTTAAGAGTTGAATTCTAAAGCTTTTCTGAACTACAGATAGAACTAGGAAATCATCTTGCAGCATTGTAGCTTCCTTTAAATTCTCCAAAATTTACAGAAAAATAAGACAGACCTTCTGGAAACAAAAACTATTCTAATGACATTCAGAATTTTTATGTGCTAAAGATGGGTTTTTGTCAATTAGAATAGTGGAGGAGTAAAAATGTCCTTACTCTGTTTTTCTACATTAATTACTAAACATGTAGGTTTATTGTATTAACAGAACTGACATAAACTAAAAATTTCTTATTAGGTATATTGTAGAAGGATTTAAATACAAACCTTATACAGCATTAAAAGATTTAAATGTTAAAAGATTAAGACCTTGCAAGTCAGTAACTACATGCCTCATAGAATATCAATGTCTAACTAAGCTAGCTATTAACTTTGGGAATATAGTCCTTGAGACACAAACTGAAAAGTACTAAGAAAGAATGAAGTCTCTTTTTCTGCAAAAATGATGAACGCAGTCAGTGAGAGAAAAAAAGCTGAAGGAGTAAGGGCTGGCCTGTCTGTAGATGAGCTCTACAGAAAAGAAACTCTAAGCAGCAAAAGTATTATTTCCCTCTTAGTATTTTACTTGCCTTAACAAAATTAATGTTAAAAAATCTTAGAGGGCACTCTCCTGCAGAAAACAAACAAATAAAAACAACAATAGTAAACCAAAATTTCCCATAACTCTCCTTAGCCATTTGACCTGGAAAGCACATCTCTTGCACTACATCTTTTTTGCAAACATCCTGTTGCATTACATTTTCATCTTTCCACTGTATGTTCTTCTTTTATCAGGTCAATATCAGAAGCTCATCTTGGGATTTGAGGTACACTGGCCATGACAGACATTTCTTTATTAAGAACTAAGATGTTTAATGGATCTCAATTCTCAATTAAGGTATACATTTAACATTAGTTACAACAACTGATTTTTGCTTTTAGGAATGTATTAGAAAAAACAATCATTTCTCATGTATATATATAAAATATAATATCACTCAAAAGCATATATAACTATTAATATAGCAATTAAACATAAAAATAAGCTGTACATAGCATGAAAGCATCCCAATAAATTGAATGGAAAATATTAATGTAATTAGCAAATGTAAACAGAAATGCATGATAATTTAAAATAATTCAATTTTAGAAAAAAATATGCATAACTGTAAAAATGCTTAATAATTTAGATAAATTACAAACCAAACATAAATTTTTAAACAATTGTTAAATATGACAAATTACCAAAATGTATATCTACCCATCTATATGTAACAAAAATGAATGGAAAAGGAAGTCAATACTTTGATAAAAACCAGAGAGAGGAACATATGAGGGCATACAGGGATGAAAGGGAAGGTGGACTTGTTGTGAACCATATTTAATGCCAAAAAATTAGTAAATTTTAAAATGCAAGAAAAATTAAACTTGAATGAATGAGCTGTTACATTACAGACATGCATTATAAGGTTAAAATAAAACATTTATACAATTGTTATACACAAATATACATATATATATTTATAAAAAGCTATTTAAAGCAATCAAGGCATTAAATTGAAATGTCTAAGAAAATCAATTAAATAGACATTTCCAAATAAAGTATTTAATGTGATTGACAACATAAAAAAATTGAACACAGACTATTCACAAGAAAAGTTCAACATAAAAAGTCAAATTAGTCACACTTATCCACCTAAGTAGTGCATAAAGAAGTGCATAAATATCAAAGGTAAAGAGAATATGCTAATTCAGGGTACTAGCAAAATAAAACAACAGCAAAGGGATGCAGGTAAATGATAAATCAACTGAAACTTGTCTATAGGAAGATTGTGTATAAAACTGCATTTAGTTAAGTAGACAACAGGAAGTATAGAATTACTCAAGGATCTCTCTCATAAAGTCACAATGTAAAACAGAAGTGAAAAAAATCAAAATTATGGATTCAAGGAAAAAAATGCAGAGTTCTCTTTTAGGTGACCAGTTATCATTTTTAGTGGGTATTTGGATATTAATATGTACTAGTATGGTTATTTCTAATCTATTTTCCTTCTATTTGGTTGCATTTCTAAGAATAATTCCTATGTCTCTTGGTTTGACAGCACCTTAAAGGGTTCAATAGGCCACAGTCAGGCATTTAAGCCATTCTATGCTCAGCATCACACCACATCTCTTTGGAGACATCCATCTTGATTCCCACACATGCTGGTATGTCCATTCTCAACATCTCCGTTACTGAAATTTCTACTTTCTATTTGGTTGGGTTCCCAGGAATGGAATCTGCACACATTTGGATCTCCATTCCCATATGTCTCCTTTACACTGTTGCGATCCTGGGTAACTGCACCATCTTCTTTTTTATAAAATCAGAGTCTTCCCTGCACGAACCCATGTATTATTTTCTCTCCATGTTGGCTCTCTCTGACCTAGGACTATCCATCTCCTCTCTTCCTACCATGCTCAAGGTTTTCTTGTTCAATTTTCCAGAAATTTCTCCTAGTGTTTGTTTTGCCCAGGAGTTTTTTATTCATGAATTCTCTGCTATGGAATCATCTGTACTTCTCATTATGTCCTTTGATCGCTTCATTGCCATCTGTAACCCTCTGAGATATACTTCCATCCTTACCAGTGCCAGGGTCCTTCAAATTGGGCTTGCGTTTGCTCTCAAGAATGTTTTGTTGATCCTGCCTTTCCCTGTAACTCTAATGCATCTAAGGTACTGCAAGAAGAATCTGTTATCACATTCCTACTGCCTCCACCAGGATGTCATGAAGCTGGCCTGCTCAGACAACAAGTTCAATGTCATCTATGGTTTATTTGTGGCTCTCTCAGGCATCCTGGACATAACATTTATTTTCTTGTCCTATGCACTGATCCTAAAAGCAGTGTTGGGCATTGCCTCCCAAAGGGAAAGGCTCAAGGTACTCAGTACCTGTGTCTCCCACATCTGTGCTGTGCTCATCTTCTATGTCCCTGTCATCTCCCTCGCTGTTATCTACCGCTTTGCTAATCATAGTTCTCCTATATCTAAGATCCTCATGGCTGACATTTTCCTGCTGGTGCCTCCAGTGATGAATCCCATTATATACTGTGTAAAGAGCCAACAGATAAGAAATGTGATACTAGAGAAACTGTGCCAGAAACAAAGATGACAATGATGTTTAATCTAAAAAATGCCAACTTCTGATGCAAATGAAGCAGAATAAATCAGTAAGAGCCCACACTGTATGTTAACTCTTCAGTATAGTCTTTTTACATATTCACCAAGGTCAAAGAAGCAGCCTTGCAAACTTCTTGACTTCATATTTAAGATGGGGACATTAATATATGCATAGAATGCATTTCTACTATTACTTAGTTGGTAATATCAGGGATTTATTATTGAAAATAGATTCTTTTCACATAAATATGTCCTGGTTAGTTTCCCTCTTTACTCCTCCCATTTCTTACCCCATCTCTCCTCTTCCCCTGACCAAATCACTTTCTGTCACTTACTAGAAAATAACAGGCTTCTAAGAGATACCAACAAAACAAGGCAAAATACAATATAATAAGATAAAACAAAAACCATCATCAGAGCTTGACCAGTAAGATTAACATAAAGAAGAGACCCATAGGAGGCATAATAGATCTACTTGTTCAAACACTCAGGAATCCCATAAAATACTAAGCTATGCAGAAGACATAGTGCAGACCCATATCAGTCCTGTGCTTGCTGCTTCAGTCTCTTGTGAGTTCATATAATACTTACTCAGTTGATTCAGAGTACCTTGTGCTCCTGATATCCTCCATTCCCCCCACTCTTACATTATTTTTGTCTCATCTTCTGTGAGGTTCCCTGAGCTATAAGGGGAGGTATTTTGTGCAGACATCTCATTTTGAACTGCTTCTAAGGAGAATCTCCTCTCTCTCTCTCTCTCTCTCTCTCTCTCTCTCTCTCTCTCTCTCTCTCTCTCTCTCTCTCCTTATGTCTCTTTCTCTCTTTTTCCTGTCTTTCTTCTCTCTTCTTCCTCCCTCTCTCTCCCTCTCTCCCTCTCTTCCTCTCTCCCCCTTCTCTCTTCTTATTTCTTTCTTCTTTCTCTCTTTTTTCTGTCTTTCTTGTTCTGTCTTCCTCTTTTTCCTCTGTCTCCCTCTCTTCCTCTTCTTCCTCTCTCCCTCTCCTCTTCTTCTCCCCTCTCTCCATCTCTCTCTCTCTTTCTCTATCTCTGTGATGTCTGTGGTTCTCTGCAACTCTTTTTATCTATTGCAAGGCGAAGATCCTCTAATGATGTTTGAAGAATACCATTAGGAATCATTTTATTGATACATTCTTGGAGACCTGTAGTATTTGGCTATACCCCAGGTTCTGAGCTAACCAGTCTCTGGTTCTTGAGCACTCTAGAACCTATAAGATGGGTTTCTTCTTGTGGAGTAGACTTTAAATCAAATCAGACATTTGTTGGCTGCCCCCACAAATTCTGTGTCAACATTGTCCTAGCATATCTTCCAGGCTGGACAGATTGTAGATCAAAAGTTTTATAGCTGTATTTATGTTTGTGTTTCTCTTCTGGGAGCCTTTAGAATATCTTCTGCACTGAAGTCACTAGAACATACCTAATATTCATCTTAAGGTTATGGTATTACAACCTTTTACATTCCTTAAAGGAATATTCAATATGTTTATTTGAAAACTAAAAATATACATTCATGTGAAGAGCGGGTTATTGAAAAAAATGTGACTAAAAGATAATCTCTACATTTAAACTATCCCCATGCAACACAGGCTATAAATATAGTCCTGCAGCTCATACACCCAATTGATATGGACAATGACAATTTTACACAAGAAACCATTAAAGCAAATAGTAAGAATGATTTTTTTATTAAACAAGTGCTTTGCTCACTTATTTCGCTTTCCTTTTCTTTTTCTCCCTTTTTCCCTCCCACTCACCTCTCAGCTTCCCCCACTCTACCCCCTCATCTACTCCTCAGAGAGAGATAATGCCTCCCATGGGGAGTTAAAGAAGTCTGGCATATTAAGTTGAGGCAGCACCAAGTCTCTTTCCCCCTCCCCCCTGTATCAAGGATGAGCAAAGTATGCCTCTATAGGGAATGGGCTCCAAAAAGCCAGTTCAGATACTAAGGATAAATCCTGGACTCACTGTAAAGACTCTACAAACTGACCAAGCAACACAATTGTCATTCACATTCAGAGGGCCAAGTTCTATTCAGAGGGCAAAGGCCTATGCAAATCCCTTAGCTGTCAGTCTAGAGTCAGTGAGCTCCCAATCGCTTAGATCAGCTGTCTCTGTGGGTTTCTCCATCATTGACCCCTTTGTTTGTGTAATCTCTCCTCCCTTTCTTTCTCGACTGAACTGGGAGCTCGCCCCAGTGCTTAGCTGTGAGTCTCTGTACCTGCCTCAGTCAGTTGCTGGATGGAGATTCTGTGATGACAATTAGGGTAGTCATCAATTTGATTACAGGGGAAAGCCAGTTCAGACACCCTCTCCACGTTGCTTGGAGAATTAGCATGTTTGTGCATTCTTGGGTATTTTCCCAGCTAGGTTTCTCACTAACCCTATAATAGCTCTAATCTCTCTATCAAAATATCTTCCCTTGCAGCTTTTGCATTTGCAAATAGACACTGGCTCTTGTAGGTGGCCATGCCATGTCAAAGGAGCAGCAGTGGCAATTGACGTTCAGAAGGTCAGCCCATCAGGAGGGAAATCCTTGATGGGTGACTTTCAAATGGGCAAGGCTCCAAGACCACAGATTCCAGATGTCTTTTGCTTCTGCTGTGCCTTGACATGTTTGCTGCTGCCATCTTTCTGTTATCTGGGATGTTTTAAATGGGAGTGGGGAGATCGACACTGCCTATAATGTGATGTGTTTATTTCATAGAAACATCTCATTTACTGGGCATGATTACTTGTGAATTATTATGATAATTTCTTCCTAAACTGTTCTGTTTGATAATTATACTATTAGTTTAAATAGAGTTCTTATGATAAAAAAGGAAAACATGGAAGTCTCACACAGTTAAAACACATGAGTTTTTACTAAGGAGCCACATAGACTGTGGCTTAGTTTAGTGATTAAGGAAAACAGTTGAGTCCTAGGAGCCAGGCTGGCTGGGATTCTTTTAATCTTAATGTTGAAAGATACATTCACATGTTTTGGTGTGCATCATAGCTGTAAAAAAAGGCTTAAAATCACTTTAGGTTAGATTAGATGTTTCGATAATAGCTTTGAGATGTAAAAACCTAGGAGACAACACAAAGTTCACAAGCATACTAAATAAGTAAAATATGTTTATGTGTCACTTAAATTTGTGAGAAGATTGAAATTATTCATTTATAAATTATTTTATAATAATTTTTGTCTTTTAAAGTATATGTTAATAGATAATGTAATAAAATTTCATCCATTTATTTGTAATTGAAATTCAACATTTACCTGAGTTTTATGCATAAGACAATTGCATCATCAGGATGTTTTAATAAGCCATCATTAGCCCATTTCCAAAATTACTAAGAGTTGTGTTTATTTTTTCTGAATAAACTTTCCTCTGAGAATGAAGTTATATCCTCTTTCTGCTTCTACTTCTGTGTCTTCCTCATGGTCTCTTTTCATTTATGCTTCGGCTGTCCTATTTGTCCCTGTTCTGTTTCCTAGTGCTCTGTTTCGGTTTCTATCTAGATTTATGTCTTTCAGCTTGTAATTTTATGGTTCTCTTTCTTCTTTGCCTCTGTCTTCTCATTTTTCTTTGTATTTCTGTTTTGCTCCAGCTTTCTTTGGTTTTTATTCCTTCTCTGAGAAGAGTTACTTCTGCACTTATTCAGATACTCTTTGATCTTGGGAGATTTGAGGCTTTATTCCTCTGTCTCTATAAATACTCTTCATCTCTTCTGGGGTACAACACTAGGGATGGTTCCAGACTCACTTTATCCCAAAAGAGAAAGTGACTCATGCACCATTACTGTGTATAGAGCGCAGAACCTCAGGCTTGTGACACATCCCTATTGCCATCTACACATCCCAGGCCTTTTCATGAGCTGTAGGTTGTAGAAATGGTAGTGGCCGCAGGGGCTAAATAAAGGATTTATAAAATGTCTAGTTTTACTTTTTAAATCATATTTTTGAAATTTATTTTATTTAAAAATATAATTACATCATTGTCCTCCTCTATCTCCTCGCAAGTACTTTATTCTTTCACAAATTTTGGCATCTTTTTTTTTTTTTTTTTTCCCCTCCCCCCAGCATCTTTTTCTTTAAGTGTTACTGTTATGTATACAGATATATGCATACCAAATAAACATACAAAAGTAACCAGCTGAGTCCATTTATTATTGCACATATATACATGTATATATGAAACATATACATGTATATATATGTTTTTAGAAAGAACTACTTGGTATTCAGTAATGAAGTAAGGGGCTCATCCCTTGGGAGAACTACTTTTTCCTCACTCAGAAGTCATTATTTGTATATTTCTCTTCATCTAAGGGAGGGGTCTAAGTATAGATATAGTTCTTCATCTAGAACTCCAGACTGGCATGTCATTTGGCATTGATTATCATTCTGGTCTTCTTTGGGCAGACATATTGTTGAGATTTCCCAGTAGAACTTTGCATCTTATCTAGAAGATAATCTTGCAGAATTATTGGTCCCCTGGCTGTGATAAAGAATCAAGATATACAAAGTAATAATAATAAAAAACCCTCAGGAAATTATATTTAGATATGTTTTTATATACACACAAAAGTGTAACAAATATAATCAAAGAAAAAGGTTATCAGTTTGAGAGTGAAAGGGATATGGAATTCTCAAGCAAACTAGAGGGAGGAAAATAAAGTCTATGTCAATTAAAACATTTTTAAAAATAAAATCATGCTAGTGAAGCCTGGTGCTAAGCCTTCTTTTTGACCATGTGTCTAAAGATCTAGTGTAAAGGGGCAAAGACTATCTTTATCCCGACTGTGCCTTTTTCAGATCATGACTTCTCAACACATTCTTGTTTTTCAGACATTCTTATCCTAATTTTTTTTAAAAAGCTATGGTTTTATTAAAGACAAATTAAAGACCAAAAAAGTAGAAAATAAAATCTAAGTGCTTACAATAAGCATGCAGAGAATATGTAAGATGTATTTGATAGGAAAATGTATATGTTATTAGATATATACATTGATAGAAATCAGATTTTTGAGAACATTACTGTATGTATGAAGATTTTGTCACTTTACTTCATCAAAATGCACATAAACTTTAAAAGCAAAATAATGCATATGTCTTACAACTATCTAATTTCAGTGACTTTTTTAATAGTCTTTATATTATGTACCATTATTTTCATGAAATATTTCTACAGTTTTAATCTGAACTACCTACAATGATTATATTCTTTAAATGTAATACTTTTGAGATCAGTCAATGGCATTATGTTGCATGCTTAGAAATTATTGTATTAAACTGCAGATCATTTTATTTCCTTTATACGTCAATTTTTGTTTTTGTTTTATTTTGGGTTTTTTTTAATAACATAAGACAAAAGCTCTAAAATTAAAGCTGGACAGGGCAATCCAACAGGAGAAATAGGGTCCCAAGAAGAAGCAAAAGTGTCAGAGATACACCTACTAACACTGTTACGTTTTACCGCAAACCTCAAGCTAGCACCAGGCAGAAGACCTGGTGCTAAACCATGCAGATTCCATGCTTGCTGTTTCTGTTTCTGTGAGCCCATGCAAGTGAGCTCTGAGTAGTTAATTTGGTGGGCCATGTTCTCCTGGTATTATTTATCCCCTCTGACTTCTTTTTTGTTTTGTTTTTGATTCTGTTTTTGCTTATTTTTCCTTTTTCTTTTTTTTCATATATATATTTATTATTTGGTGTTTTTACATCATGCAACCCATCAAGCTCAGATATCAGACCTCTCAGTATCATGCCCACTCTTATTTATTATGAATAAACTCATATTTTTTTATCCATGTATACCCTTGTACAGACGCCCTTCCCCCTCGCCCACCTCCCAGTTACTCACTCTTCTTCCCATCACTTTATCTCCTCCCCAGCAATAGCAGAAGGTCAAAAGGTCCCAAGGTGGCTTAGTTCAGCATCCACTCCTGGCTGATCTGTTTTCCTCACCCTAACATCAAGACTGGGTCAGGTGTTCCTCTGGAGGGAATGGGCTCCAAAGAGCCTGTCCAAGCTGTTCTGTGGTTGTGGTTTGCAGCTCGGACATGCTTTGCTTTTTGTTTAAAGTCTACTAATGAGTGAGTACATCCTCTGCTTATATTTTTGGGTTTGTGATACCTCACTCAGGAGGATATCCTCAAAATCCACCCATTTGCCTGCAAATTTTAGGATATCATTTTTTCTTACTGCTGTGTAGTACTCCATGTGTAGATGTATCAGTTCGTTAATCCATTCTTCAGTTGATGAGCATCTAGATTGTTTCTGGTTTGTTATCACAAATAATGCCAATAAGAACATAGTTAAACTAATACTTTGGAGTGGGAATGTGCATCTTTAGGGTATATGCCCAGTAGTGGTATTGCTGGATCACTGGGGAGATTGATTTCCAGTTTTCTGAGAAACTGCCATACTGCATTCAGGATTGGCTGCCAACAATGGAGGAGTGATCCCCTTGCTCTGCAACCTCTCCAGCATAGGCTGTCATCTGTGCCTTTTATCTTAGCCAATCTGACAGGTGTAAGGTGGTACCTCAAAGTTACTTTGATTTGCATTTCTCTGGTGGCTAAAGATGATGAGCACTTTTTCTTTTTTAATTTTTTATTATTATTATGAATAAAGAAGTCACATTTTCTATCCTTGTATATCCTTATTCAAGGACCCTTCCCCCTCCCACCACATCAGGTTATTCTCTCTTCTCCACATCTCCCCATCTCTGCCATGGGCAGGCGGTCCCAAGGTCCCTTGGTCCCAATATTACTTAGTTCAGCCTCCACTCCTGGCAAATCCAGTTTTCTTCCCCCAACATCAAGACTGAGTCAGGTATTCCTCTAGGGGGAGTAGGATCCAAGGTGCCAGTCCAATACTGAGTAGAGTACTCTTTCAAGTGCCTTTCACCCATTCGTAATTAAGCTGAGAATTCCCTTTTTAGTTCTGAGACCCATTTTTTGATTGCCTTATTTAAGGTTTAGGGCTCTAGTTTCATGAGTTCTCTATATATTTTAGAGATCAGTCCTCTGTCACTTGTAGGGTTAGTGAAAATATTTTCCCATTCTGTAAGCTGTCATTTTGTCTTATTGACTGTGTCCTTGGCTTTACAAAGAAGCTTCTCAGTTTCAGGAGGTCCCACTTATTGATTGTTGTTCTTAGTGTCAGTGCTACTAGTGTTATATTTAGGAAGGGACCACCTATGCCAATATATTGGGGGGGTATGTTGTAGTATATTTTTCCTGGCCTATTTGGGGCTGGAGGTTTGTGCCTGGCGCATGTGTGGTGCTGGAGGTTTGGAACCTGGTCTGTGTGCCCGAGGCTTTTGTTCCCCAAAAGAAATGAATCACATGCTTATATACTTTAACACTGTTTGGCCCATATCTTATGCACATTACTAGCTAGCTCTTTTATCTTAAATCAACCCATTTCCATGAATCTACCCACCACATGGCTTGCAGCCCGTGGCTCACCTGAATTCCTACATGTCTACTCCTCTTGGGGGTCCGATGCAGAGTGACTAGCTCCACCCACCTTCTACCTGGCTGCCTCTGATTCTCCACCCACATCTACGGTGCCCTGCATGGGTCCAAACAGTTAATTATTTACATCATACAGAGAACATTCCACCACAGGGGTATTTCCCACTTTCTTTTCCATCAGGTTCAATGTGGCTGGGTTTATGTTGAGGTCTTTGATCCACTTGGATTTGAGTTTTGTGAAGGGTGATAGGTTTGGGTCTATTTGCATTTTTCTACACACTACCATCCAGCTATGCCAACACTATTTGTTAAAGATACTATCTTTTGTCCACTGAATATTTTGGGCCTCTTTGTCAAAGATCAGGTGTTCATAGGTTTTGGGTTAATGTTGGGATCTTCAATTTGATTCCATTGATCCACAAGTCTGTTTTTATGCCGGTACCAAGCTGTTTTTATTACTGTAGCTCTATAGTATAACTCGAAGTCAGGGATGGTGATGCCTCCTGAGATTCTTCTGTTGAACAAAATTGTTTTGGCAATCCTGGCTTTCCTGTTATTCCAAATGAAATTGAGTATTGTTCTTTCAATGACTGTAAAAAAAATGTGTTGGGATTTTGATGGGAAGTGCATTAAATTTGTAGATTGCTTTTAGTAGATTTGCCATTTTTACTATGTTGATCCTACCTATCCAGGAACATGGGAGATCTCTCCATTTTGTGATATCCTTTTCAATTTCTTTCTTCAGTGATTTAAAGTTTTTGTCAAATAGATCTATTGCTTCTTTGGTTATCATTACTCCAAAGTATGTAATGCTATTTGCAGCTATTATAAAGGATAGTGTTTCCCTTATTTCTTTTTCAACCCTTTTATCTTTAGTGTATAGGAAGGCTACTGATTTATTTAAGTTCATCTTCCATCCTTCTACGTTGCTGAAGGTGTTTATCAGCTGTGAAAGTTCCCTGGTAGAATTTTGTGGATCACTTATGCATACAATCATATCATCTGCAAATAGAGATAATTTCACTTCTTTTCCAATTTGTATCCCCTTAATCTCTTTTCATTCTCTTATTGCGTTAGATAAAACTTGGAGAACTATATTGAATAGATAAGGGGAGAGAGGACATCCTTGTCTAGTTCCTGATTTTAGTGAGATTGCTCTGTGTTTTTCTCCATTAAGTTTTATGTTGGCTGTCGGCTTCTGCTTCTAACTTTTGTTTCTTTACAAATCTCATGAATAGTTTCTAATTCATATCAAGATTTATGCACAATTTTTATTGAGAGTACATATAAATGCAGAGAAATGTCATATATAGAACAAATATTTCAAAACAAAGATATTTCAAATAAAGAGTCAAAGGCATTCAATTTTTCTCAGCAATTTTCATATGTTGGTGCATAGAATTTGCATATCCTACATTAGGTTCATCATTGAGTATTTAATATTAACTTGTTAATTTATCAACTAACTATTATTAGTTAATTTGCTGATTGTCACTAAAGTTGATCAATTTAAAATTTCAGATTTTACATTAAGTATCCATTTTGAGCTGATACTTTTTTTTAGAAAAAATGGATTTAATTTCATTTTTTATGTTGATATCCAAATATGAAAACAAGTTTCTGCTCTGTTACATTTATCAGATTTTCCTCTTTCATTTTTAACTTGTCTCATTTCTCTTAGGAGTTTTGTAAAAGTAAAGATTTCTACTTTTTCTATGGCTATAATTTTAGAACTGTGCAAGACATACACACAAAAATAGTGGGTATTTAAGAAACAATCATGTTCCACTGAGTTCAGAAAAAGTTCTGTGTTGTCTTTACCTCAAGGTGAATGTCAGTAAGGACTATGATTTAAAATTTATATTCCCCCATGATTATTGTACACATAACACTTCTTATATTCTTCTACAGAATTGCTTCCAAAATATCTTCCTGGTCTATCCTTAGAAAACCTTAAATTTCAGAATGCAAGAGAAACTGAGTATAATACTACTTTTGAGTTATCAGCCACAATACCAATTAAATGTGTTATCTTAAATTTTTGCATATCATTATGTTTTATACACATATTAAAAACTTTATTAAATAGAAGGATGTATGATTATTTATTATTTCATTTCTATTACTCTATGCAAGGTTTACACAGTAAAGTGCACTTATACCACATGTATGCTAATGAATCATATATATTGAGAAGGAAAGTCATCTTTTAATGAGTACATAGTAAGAGAACAGAATACAAAAATGGGTATTCAAGCTAATGTGCACTGGATCCATTACACTGGTGTTGAAGTGTTTTTGAGATGTATGTGACATCTACTTTATACATATTATTTACATCTCTAATTTCCTCTAAAAAGCAGAGAGTTTATGCTTTTGGCTGCATCTTAAATTCCTATAGTTTCCTGAATCCCTCTTTAGGAAACAAATATTTTGTGTGGTTCTATATAAATTTTTATTAGCAGAGAATTATCAATCGACATCAACTTTCTATTGGTAATTAGTTAAAAAAAAGCCACATAAGTCATTAATGACATTCACAGAACATGAAAATTTATTGAATTTGATACAAGTATGTTTAGTGTGCTTCAATTTTTTTCTTATCCAGAGAACATGGGTGGTATTAAATTTTTAATGAACTATTGTTCATTATATATAATTTTATAATATAATTTTCTTAATAAATCATTAAAAACAAAGCAAAAACCTGTTTTTAGATTCCTTACATCTCACTTGATAATATTTTCTAGACACTGTTTTCTATTTCTATTCTATTAATCAGATAAAGAAATAAATATTCTGAATTCCCAAATTTTTTTTAACTGTCACTCTTTAGTCTGAACTATTTATTGTTATCATTTATATTTTATATACCAGTATATGCAATAGGCAAAATAGATTTGAAAAAGCTATGAGTCATTTAGAAATGAGGCATGGATTCATGGTGTTCAATATTTTACTTTTGACTATGAAGCATCTCCCCTGGGTTCATAGAGCAGAGTAGGTAATACAGAGCATAATGTCAAAAATGTGGTAATCATAGATTAAAATATCATCTCTGCTCCACGTTAGTGGGCCTAATGTCTCTAGACCTTTATTTAACAAATATAACACATATATGTTATATATGTATAAAACATATATATATGTATAAATCTATATGTATACTTTAGGCTGTTTTGAAGGATAAGAAAAATATGACTTGTGAGCCATTATTAGAAAACATTGCTCAAAATTATCAGTAAATGTCAGCTACTTTGAGAATAGTTTTATTTCTTCAGCATTACTAGTGATGAGGAGAAGAGACAGTGACTGGAAGGGGCGGGAGAGGGAGTTTGAACAAGGGGATACATGGATAAAAAATATGACTTTATTCATAATTTTAAAAAATGTAAAACTTGTGGGAAAGCTTAGCATATTTATATTTTAAAGAGAAAAGAGCTAAATACTTATTTAGCATCACTAAATATACTAAAATCTTGAACTCCAAGATAATAAGGAAACCCCAGCTACAGTTACTTTTGCAGCATAAAAATCAGAAACTTTTCAGAAGTTAAAATTAATCTCCATTTATTTTGAACAAAGTAAACTAAGGAGAGCCTTTCTGATTTGTTTTGTTTTTACACTATAGATGATGGGGTTGATCACAGGAGGTAAAAGAAGAAAAACAGTGGCCATCATTGAATGAACCACTTTGGGGGCTGACCGACCATAGCGATGCACCAGAGACAGACTAAAGAAAGGAATGTAGAAAATAGCAACTGCTCCAAGGTGGGACACACAGGTACTGAAAACCTTGTACCTTTCTACAGAGGAGGCAATAGTGAGGACAGAACGAATGATCAATACATAAGACAAGACAATGCATGGAGTATCTATTCCTGTGGTCAGAATGATACCAACTAATCCACATATGCTGTTGGCCCGAGTGTCTGAACATGCTAACTTAATCACATCTGGATGATAGCAGTAGGAATGGGAGAGAGTATTCACTTTACAGAAAGAAACAGCCTTAAGGAGCAGAAGTACTGGTACTACTAATACTAGAGTGCGCATAATCACTAGGAAACCCATCTGAATGATTCTAGAATTAGTGAGAATTGTAGTGTATCTAAGAGGATTACAGATTGCTATGTAACGATCAAAAGCCATAGCTACTAGCACCCCAGATTCTATGCATGTGAACCCATGAAGAAAAAACATCTGAACAATGCACAAGTCTAGACTAATTTCATTTGCATAAAACCACAGGATCCTCAAGGTGGTTGACATTGTAGATATAGTCAGACCCAGGTCAGTGGCTGAGAGCATGGAGAGGAAATAGTACATAGGTTCATGCAGACTACGCTGGGTCACAATGATAAAGAGGATCATGCTGTTCCCAGAGAGGGCGGTGACATAAAGACAACTGAATGGGATGGAGAGCCAGGCATGAGCAGACTCGAGACCAGGAATACCAGTCAACAAAAATATTGGTAATTTCAATGTGAAGTTGCTTAGGAATTCCATATTGTCCTGCATTTGCATCAACTTCTATTGCAATGCTAACATCCTAAAAAGTAACAAATTACATTATCATAAAAATATTAGTACAATTTTCTAATTAAAAAACTACTCACGGAAATAAATTATGTTCCTCAGAAAGCTAAAATTTATTAATCTTGCAATTATAACTACAGACATTAGGAAAGACAATGTTATTTTAATACTTAACCAAGAAAATATTTTTACATATGTCTGCACATTTATATATTTATTTTATATTAATAGACTTTTAATTAAGTCTCACCATATTATGTGCTAAGATAGTCATTTCTAGGAGTGTTGAAAATAGGAATTTTTAGTGAAGGAGGCTTAGTTCCTAGAAGAAAGTAAAACAAATGCATTAAATTTTGGATGTGCCATGTTTAAAATGAGCCAGAGGAACCTACTTAAAGATATTTATGCATTTGAATGGTCCTGTAAATGTATGGCACTTCAGACATAGATCTCCGGAAATAGATTCTTTTATTTCCACAGAATAGATAAACAGGCAAGAAGAATAGGTTACTAAAAGAAAAATAATAGACAGATTATTGTAGGAGTTTAAGGGAAAGATTACATCTCCTAAACTGTGGGGATTCTGAATACTTTTTGAGTCCCATAAAAGCAAAGAGACCATGGTTTCCCCATGTATATGTTAATAAAAGAGATGAACTGCTTGAGCCGCTAAGTCTACTAAGTACAAAAACATTCAAATTCAGTTCAGAGTATGTTAGTGATCTTGAGAAAACAGGTGCTCTTGCTGACTGAAATCAATGTTCTGCAGTGTAGCTTAGGGAAAGGATATAGAAATGTTGTATGGTTTATTTCATTTTCAAAAACGTATCAATAAAGGCAATGATAGAGACAGGGTGTGACTAATGAAGGTTGTAAGAGGTATAGTTGTGTTATAAAAAGGGAGAATTTAGATAAACATTCAACTATGTAAACTGTGATTTTAGATACAATAGACTATGGTGAATTTAACAGAGAATAAACAAATTCATTTGATACATAAAAGTCTGAAATCATCAGGTGATGGGATATAGTACTGGATAATAATTAATTCCAAGAGAGATGATGTTAAGAATTTTTATTGACACTAGAGTATGTAATATAGGTAGATTGATGGAAAGTCATAACAGGAAATTTTCACTCAATAACTACAGTTCTTTCAAAAAATTATGAAGTATATATTTTGCTCCTTTCCAAAAAGTTTTGCATGATGTTATTAGATCCTGACCAGTTAGTGTAAGGACAGAATAGAAGATAGAATTAGACAAACAGATGATTCTACATATAGGTGTTTTAGAGCTCTGTTCATTTAAAATTATGGATTACATAATTAATTTATAAGTTGAATAAAAATTAATTAGTTCCAAACTTACTTACCTTGTCAAGGTTTTCAGTCAAATGTAGCACGATATTCACTTTATGCCAATAAATATATTGTAATGTGTTTTTAACTTGTCATTTTTTATGCTATTTTTGCTTTTGCTAACACTCTAATTTGATGACTTTCAACTCTACCTGAGAGAAATAATTACAACATATGGCTACAGACTGCTTTTTAATATTATATGGCTGTCCAAAGTAGTATAGAGTATACTATTACCTGAATGTTCTATAAGACTATTTCAATATTTGTGTGTAAAAAAATAAACAAAACACGAAGACAACACAGTGAGCATCCTTATCTATCTTACCAGAGTTATATAGAAACAGGAACTTTCTATGCCTTTGCCATCAGACATAGAACAGGCTATCATGCTGGGACCTTTGGACTTTATAGTATGTTTGAACTGAACTGTGGGATTATATGTAAGATGTGAACCTCTCTGGGGAAAGTGACAAAGAAGGAACAACATGAATAAAAATGCAAGGTGATGTCATTGACTCCCAGAAGGTTTTAAGCTACAATCAAAAATGAACAGTGGTCCCCAGCAGTACCAAATGATAAAAAATTGAAACCAGAACATTCATAAAGAGTTGGCTATCAGTATTGATGTGTCCTGTTTCTTATATATTCTGCCATACTGACTGTTCATATTTGCACTGTTGAGTTTCAATAAATATTGTTTCCTTGTAGTTGTCCATCATCACCTTGGGCTCATGCAATTTTTCCACACTCTCTTCTGAGATGATCTCTGAGTTTTGTGGGGAAGGCTGCTATCTAGATGTTTATTTAGGACTTACTTATAGCATCACTAATTTGGGTTGTATTAAATGAGGCTCAGAGCCAAATACTGGGGAAAGGCTGCAGTATCAGAGAGAGAAAGCACCACAGTGAATTCTCACCAAACTGTCTTGCAGTTTCCTCAACCCTACTTCTGGTCTCTTCTGCCTGTTGCTTCTATGAGTTGCTTCTGTTTCTGCTGGGTTTCTATGAGCCCTTGTATACCCTATTCCATCCAGGTTAGGATTAAAGGAATGTAGCCTTGAACTCACAGAAACAGAAGAAGTTCTGTTTCTGGAGTTATGGGATTAAGGGTGTTGGACACCACTCCTGGGTTTCCCTGAGCTGGGATTAAAGATGTGTGTGATTGACTCTCAGCTGTTTATCCTTGTATTCAAGGATCAAGGATTTCCTGAGCTGTCTGCCTAGAATT
>PVIH01013866.1:0-56420 GCA_004025045.1 Sigmodon hispidus
ATATTAAACTTATTATTCTTTCTTTTTTATTTTTTAAATTATGAATAAAGTCATATTTTTTATCTGTGTATATCCTTGATCAAGCTCCCTTCTCCCTCCCACCACTTCCAGTCACTCTTTCTTCTCCACATCTCTTTATCTCCTCCCCAGCAAGGGCAGGAGGTCCCCAGGTCTCAAAATGGCTTAGATCAACATCCACTCCTGGCAGATCCACTTACCTCACCCCAACATCAAGACTGGGTCAGGTGTTCCTCTGGAGGAAATGGGATTCAAGGTGTCAGTCCAAGGTGTTTCAGATTCCAAGCTGTTCAGTGCTTGTGATTTGCAGCTTGGACATGCTTTGCTTATAGTTTAAAGTCCATTAATGATTGAGTACATCCCTTGCTTATCTTTCTGGGTTTGAGATACCTTGCTCAGGAAGATATTCTCCAAATCCATCCATTTGCCTGCAAATTTTAGAATATAATTTTTCTTACTGCTGAGTAGTACTCCATTGTGTAGATATACCACAGTTTGTTAATCCATTCTTCAGTTGAGGGGCATCTAGCTTGTTTCCAGGTTCTTGCTATTACGAATAATGCTGCTATGAACATAGTTGAGCTAATGCTTTCGGAGTTTGACTGTGTGTCTTTAGGGAATACACCCAGTAGTAGTATTGCTGGATCCTTGGGTAGATGGATTCTGAGTTTTCTGAGAAACCACCATACTGAATACCAGAGTGGCTGAACAAGCTTACACTCCCACCAACAATGGAGGAGTGTTCCCATTGCTCCATAATCTCTCCATTATAGGCTGTCATTTGTGTCTTTTATCTTAGCCAATCTGACTGAGGCTTTGAAATTCAGATGCCTGTCCAGAGCAGAGTCAGAGATCGAGCAGACCCCTTGTTCAGAGGAGACAGGAGACACACAAAATTGGAAGAGATGGAAAAATCCTTACTATTCTTTCAATCTTTCAGCCTTCTCCCTCCCTTTCATAAATTAGGAAGGTTGAAACAATCAGACAATAATATTCAGAGGATCCTACTAAGGCTTTATGGGAAATTACTTTACTGAAATGTGTCTACCCAGTACACTATCATAGAAACTTTCCTGAAGGTCAAGAGACAAACAAATCAGCTGGACTTCAGCCAAATCTCCAATAATCACCAGACCTTCATAAGTCCCTACTTTAACTGGAGTTTAACAGGAAGCCTTGTGGCCTCCTGAAACCAGCATCAGTTCAGAACCAGTATTCAGTAGACCCTGAAAGTCTGATTGTTTCCTTTCCCCTAGTGTACAGTATGTGAACTTACCATGGCCCACCCCGGGTGAGATAAGAAATCCTGGAATGCAATGGCCATGTGATAAAGCCAACAGCCACCAACAGAACACAGCATACGAAGGGCACACCCTGTCTCATAAAAAGCTCTCTCTCTTCTGCTTGCAACTCTCCTGAATAAACTGTTGTGTGGCTCTGGTAGTCTGTGTGTTGGATCTTTCACTTGTGAAACCAGCACATTCAACTTTGTAAAAGGCTATAGCTCCCTCCACTGAAGAACAGGAGAAGAGCTAAGAGTAAAACTCTTAGGCATTTTAGCAAGATACTTCCTCAGGAGGACTTGATCACCCATTCATATAAAGGGTTTTGTATTTGCAAATTGACTCAAGTCTGGAAATTGGTTCATGACTGAGATTGCTTTTTTGCCACAATCCAATGTAGCCTTTCTCTCATTTATTTGAGAATTTTTCTGCTTATACAAATCAATGCAGTAGGCTTTTCTTATCTATTTTATGCCTTTTTCTTATCTATTTTATGCCTGGAAGCACCATGATTGATTAGCCAATACTAATGTTCCTATGACTCATACTACCATTATACCACCTGTGCTAACTATTATGGGCTAGGCCATTATGATCATTGCTTTGTCTGTTACGATAATCACCTTGTCTTTGGCGATTCAGCACTGACAGGTGACCCATGCTCCTTTGGGGCCCAATTAACCCCACTCCATTTAATTCATCCAACTGAGTAACACCATCTCCAATCATATGTCTGGCACAAGAAAAAGACAACGAATAAAGATCCTGAGATGTGCTGGTACCACCCTACACACACACACAAACCCACATACCACCATTTTGCCATATTTTGTTCAATTGCAAATCTCCTTTGGATTTCATTTGTTGCTGGGATGTCTTGAAACTTTCACAGTCTTGTCATTTCCTTTTGAACCAGATATACATGAAAAACACATACCTTTCTTATTACTGTGTTATTTTTGGAATCTTCCCATTTACCTCCTGGTAGCCTGTTGCTCACAGTAACTGAAATAACAATTTAAGAAAAAATGTAGTTCTTTCACATGGACAGTTATGATGTAGCATAAAAATAATTTTATAGTAGCAGGTCACTATAAAATGAGGAGCTTTATTAAAGAGAATTAGGAAGATTGAGAATCACTGACCTAGGAGAAAATTCTCCAGGCATATTTGTGAGGTGGAACAATTCTATAGATTAGGCTAGCCTCTGAGCTCACCCATGGAAGATGTTCTAGATTAGACTGAAGTAGCAAGATGTGTGGTGGTGCTATTTGATGGGCTGGCTTCCCAGCTGAATAATAGGAAGAGAAAGCAGATGCATAGCAATCATCACTGCTCTCTGCTTCTTGGATCTAGATGCTATGTGATCAGTTGCCTCTAGTTACTGCTATCATAAGTTCCCTGCCATGACTGAACTCTGGCACAATGAGCCATAATAAACTCATTCTTCCTTTATAGGCCCCCCTCTTCATGTATTTCAGCAGGGTAACAAGACAAGTAACTAATACAACTAGTAAGGCATATCTAAGCAGAAAAACCTGTAAGACCCATATTCAGTTCAATGATTTTAATTAGAAATTTGACACACAATGGCATCAAAATCTGGCAAAGTCACCCATCATTACCATAGTATTAAACAAAATTCTTAGTATTAATCTTTTTTGGTCTATTAAAAGTGTTTGCAATAATTAATCACTTTCTCTTTTATGAAATAGTTTACTTGAATCTCTGGAATGTCTTGGCTGGTTCCTTGTAATCTTTATGACCTCTAAATACTGAAAATCCAAAGGCTAGCTTCTCAGATCTTGTACTTATGGATCTATTCTCACTGCTTTGAATCTGTCTGAAGGTTTTAAATAAATCAATTGATTGAACATCCTTAAATATATGCTATTTTTCAAGGAGCAAAGATGTATTCAATGAAAACAGTGAAGCATAAAACAAAATTTTAAAATGAAAATGATTGCAAATAAATAAAGGATATCAGTCACCAAATAGGGAAAGAACGTCTGCTATTTGGTTGTGTGTGTGTGTGTGTGTGTGTGTGTGTGTGTGTGTTAACAGTCTAGTGTGTTTTATAAGAAAACTTTTTTAATTAAAGTGATAATGGAAAGATAAAAATCAAAGAATGGGCAAGATGATATTAGGCAATTGCAAAAATAAGCAAGAGCATTAAAACAATAGAAAGCAGAGTTTAAAATCCAATTCACTGAGCAGAGTAAGGATTTGTTAATTAATATAGAAGTAAGAATTTGTAATAAGATATGTCATATAGTTTTTTGCAACAGAAACATAAGGTAAGTTCATTAATCAAAATTTTAATATAAAACTGAGAAGAAATTTATAAAGAATTATAGCAAAATAAAGCAATATATCTCTTTAGAAGTAGACATGTTGAGGGATATGCCAGACTGAACTGACCCACCTCGTGACTCCTTGCCCTCCTTGGAGAATGTATGGGGAGATAGAATAAGGGGATGCTGAGGGAGAACTGGGAGGGACTGTGATGAGAAAAGGGAGGGGGAACAGTGGTACATATGGAAAAAATTTAAATAAATAAATAACAAAAAAGAAGTAGGCATGTTGAATTTGCTACCCATATATTAACAATACATTTTAATATAATGCACTCTGAAATGACGACATGATTAAGGCTAAGTAACAGTTTTCCAGTGATACATGATCAGACACATTGACAAGTAGAAGATTTTGTTATAGCTCTATTCACATCCTTCTTAAATATCAAAAATTTTACTGTAACCAAACTAACCTGATAGAACTATAATTATGAGGATTCTGAGATCTCTTTTATTGATCATAACTATATTATAAACAAATTTCATGTCATACACCAAATAAGCTCCCAAATCATTCCGTAGCATCAATGCATAAGAAACATTTTTAAAGGATAGCTGCATCATTCTTTGATTTAAAAAAAAAGTCATAGCCCTGGATTTTTCTGAGTACACAACAAAGAGACTAGTAAAAATTTTTTCTGCCATACAAATCCTAGATTTTATTGGAGAAAATAGACTATATATTGATATCTATCTCCTACAGTGCTTTGATATTTAGAAATACTTTTGCACTATTGAATAATTTACAAAATCAGATGCATCTTGCAATTAAAGATATGCTATACCTTAATTAATAGCATTTTAGTTTTATTTGGACATCAGAAAAATCATGATATATATTATAAAAAAACAATATTCAAAATACTGACAGAAGTGTTCACAAATTAATATATACAGTATGGAGGAAACAAAGCAAAGTAAGAATGGTAATTAAGAAAAATATTAAGGAGAAAACAGAGACTTATCTTGCTGTCATTGAGTCCCATCAATTTTTGCCACATGCATAAAAATGTTTTCTTAGCCCTATAATATTCAATACAACCCAAGAAATGGCACCAAAAGGCTTGAGGCTTGGTTCCAAATATTATTGAACATGTTAACTGATGTGAGATGCCTTAAAATATGAGCATGGAGATAAAGAAGAAAACAAATGGAGCAATTAGAAAATATTTGGATAAAAGAATACATTGACTGTCATAGATTAAGGGTTCAGTGGGTTGAAAGGTATGAAACTACAATGCCACATGAAAAATAATTGCATTAAGATTTACTAGAAAAAATATTGTTTTAAGAAAATTTTGTCTCATGCTCATATAATAATTTATATATATATGTATATAAATGTACATATATATAAAATCCAAAATCAGAAACTAAGAGTTTTAATTCAATTTAACTCATCTCACATAATAGACAAAATGATATATTTTAGGTATACTATATTTTAGGTCCCATTTCCAATGAAGTAATACTGCGCAACATAAGTGCACAATCCATTATTGGATCTGATTGTCTTTTTTATTTTATTTTAAAATGTTTGCTTACATGTGTGTGCACACACAGGCTATGGTACTCTTAAGGGTATCAGAAGACAACTTGGTGGAGTTGGCTCTCTCCTACCTTTACATGGATTCTAGGGATTGAACTTTAGTTGTCAGGCTTTCATGACAAATGCTTTACCAACTGAATTATCTTGCTGGCCCTAGATCTTCCACTTATGCCACATGACTGCTTCATATTATTGATAGTAACTAGAAAATTTTACCTATTTCCAATTATTTGAACTGGGAAATTTCAAATGAGATGACGGCATGTTTGACTTCAAACAATGGCATGATAATGTTCTTAAATATCTAAGGGCAAAACATTCTGCAGATTATAATAGAAGAAATGGAATTAGTAATATTTATTTGTAATAATAATATAAAATAACCATTTTTGAAAACATTCTCATCTACTGTGAATTGCATTATCACTATAATGCTAAAAAGTTGAGAAGAAAATAATAAGCAATCTTTCCTAGTTATAAAATGGTTGTTTTTCAAGATTTCTCATATGATTTGTTATCTCAGTAATATCAATAAGTATCTAAGATTCTGTAAATGCCAATGGCATCTGTGACATACACAAAAAACAAACTCACATGGATATGTTTCATACAGGTAATTGCAAATGGCTACTTCATGCATGAGCAGAGTGGCATTGCATCAGGCTACTGTCTATTATTAAAGAACTCAAACCTTCCAGTTCAGTTTTTGCTTCCCCCATACAAAATAGGGAAAGAATAATTATCACAAATAAAATTTTGTGTGCCTGGAATTAAATAAAATAGCAAGCAGGTAAGATTATTTTTATTTTATATAAACATAATGATGCCAATCTTTACGTTCATGTTTTATTTGTTTGAGCCTCTTGTCTTTAATTAAGCATATCTTCAGCACCTAGGCATAATGTAATTATCATCTCTTTATTGCTGATACTAAAAAAAAAATGTTTAAAATATGGTTATACTTATGCCAGACTATCTCTGAATAATATCATGCTTTTGACTGCAAGCATGAAAACATAAACTTCTTGGTAAATTCTACCTTGAGCTTCCTTCTGGTGTTTGCTGTGTGGATAAACAATGAAATACTTGAAATTAGGAGAAACACCTAATCCTTGTCTACCTAGTCAACAAACTGTTTCTTTAAATGCAGAGAAAAACAGCCTTTACTGAGCTGCAGTGTTTGGAATAAAAAAAAAAAAACTGATTCCCTATACTGAAGTGTTACTTGGGCAGAATGATAAACAAGAACATTACCATTTTGCAGGGCAAGACATAGCCTGATATAAAAATAACTCTAAATTATTAAGAAGCACTTGAATGTCCTATGTCAGTGTCCAAAACCTGCCCCTAATTACCATGAACAAATTTTAAATGCTCACATTTCAAATGACAAGTCACTGAGCATGACGTATAAATTACTTAGCTGCAGTGTATGTGTTTTCTTTGTGATGAATTGCATTTCCTTTGTGTATGCTGTAATCATCAAATGCATATCAATTTTGAGTTTTTCTTAAGCTGTAGGTAACAGTAATTATAGAGCAAGAAATCTGACACTTGCATTGAACATATCTATACAAGTAAAATAAAATTATGCTTCCAAGTGGCACAGTATATTCTTATTAAGGCATGCCAATAGATACATATTCTTTTAGATGTATTTTGAAAAATCTGTATTTTAATACATAACTGTGGTGATCTGAATGAAAACTATGACCCATAGGCTCAGTCATTTTGGTCTTTTGGTGTGGTTCTGCTTCTTCCTCCAAATCTTTGACTGCATTTGTCAGGGTGGAAGAATTAGATGCAGTGCACAGGGTTTAAGAGAGCTGTGGGTAGGACTAGAGACAGCACTCCAGAAGATAGACTTCTTTGGTGAATTGGCCTTATTCCAGAGTATAAGAAATATATAAGATTATCGAGCCTGGAGACAAACTCTAATTTGCATTAAGTGGCATGGTCCCATCACAAAGATTTGTATGTAGCAGTAGATTTCTATAGCAGAGCTCCTAACACAATGCTTTTAGCAGGAATTTTTGCCAAGGGTTAAGCTAAAGATAAAGCATGCACACAGCTTAGAGACAGCTTTCTGAAAGGTCAGTCCTCAAGGCCCAGGGACATTCTCCTGATAAGAGCAAGTAGAAGCCCAAGCTATTTAACTATTAAGAAAAAGCTGCCAGGCCATGGGGAGACTACAACCTCCACTAGTCAGCAAAAATCTTCCAATAAGTTGGTAGCATTCTTTGGGGAGGTGATGCAACCTTGGTAAGCAAAATGATCACTGGGAGTGGGCTTTGAGAGTTCAAATCATTGCCCCACTACCAGTTTATAATTGAAGATATGATCTCACAGCTTCCTGCTCCTTTCAACTGCTTCCACATTGCTGCCACACTACCCTGACTATAGTTCTTTCTCTGAAATACTAAGCCAAAGTAAACGCTCTTTTCCTTAAGTTGCCTTTAGTCATGGTAATTTATTGCAACAGCACAAAAGTAATTAATATAATACCTAAACAAATGTAGTCAAATTTTTTTTCTGATTTTCCAGAGTAATCCTTGCCTATGTTATACAACTCAATATCAATATGTTGCCTGGGGTGAATAATTAAAGACAATCTTAAATGTGTAGGCACTAAACCAAAAGACAAATGCCACAGCAAACAGAAAAAATTGTATATGACTAAAGTTTAACAAACATGTGGTGCTTTCCTTACAGACAAAAATAAACATTTCTTTTTCTAACATGCATTTAGAAAATTGAGTTACAATTTTCCCTCCCTGCTG
The DNA here is from genome assembly GCA_004025045.1 of Sigmodon hispidus. Taxonomy (NCBI): domain Eukaryota; kingdom Metazoa; phylum Chordata; class Mammalia; order Rodentia; family Cricetidae; genus Sigmodon; species Sigmodon hispidus. The sequence goes on from PVIH01013866.1 coordinate 7,988, forward strand.
ATAAAATAAATTAGTCTACATGATTTCTGTTCATAAAAGGGTTTGCACTTTTGACTCAGCAATTTACCTGCTACCAAATTAGCCCTTTTCTCCCATTCTTCTGGTAAGATTTAGAGAGGGATTTGCATTTGTCCTTTCAGTTATTTCTCACTTTATAGGCTGCCACCCATTATTTTCCCTTTTCCCAATTTCTTCCTCAGAACCAGAATACAATATCAGAGGTGTTTCCCATTCCCCTGCTTATCCAGCAGCAATTTCTATCTGCAGATAATGTGAAACTCATTTTAAAATAATGCTGACAGATTCAAGTTACAGAAAATGTGTCAGTTAGATTCAAAGGAATCCCAGATCATCTTTAGGGCTGGACAGATGGTTCAAAGACTAAGAGTGTTTGTCGCTCTTGCAGAGGACCTGAGTTCAGTTCCAAGCTCCCAGGTCTGGCAGCTCAAAACTGCCTGTAACTTACGCTCCAGAGAACCTGAAATCCTCTTCTGGCCTTCTTGAGCACCTACACACACACACACACACACACACACACACACACACACACACATATTTCTCACACACACATACACAACAGACAATAATAAAATAAAATCCTTAAAAATAAGTAAAATGATGCTTCCAAGTGACAGATTCAAATTATAGAAAATTTGTGGGTTGTATTGCATATCATCCTGGATGTTCTTTGGAGACTGCACTTTTAGAACCAGTATCCCTAGATTAAAACCAATATCTACTCTATGGAATATGTGTTATGTAATATATGTCAAGATAAGTGTGTAGTTTGTCTTTTTTTTTCCTTAAGTCTTTTAATTCTTTGACAATTTCATATGTGCATATACTGTGTTTTGGCCATTTTCATTCCCCATTCTCTCTCACCTTCCTCTACTGAACCCATTCTTTTCTTTTTTTTTTCTTTTTTTTTCTTCTTTATTTTGTATTTATCAAAAAAAAACAGTAAAATGAATTTAAAATGAGGAAAAGTTAACAATAACTATAAAGAGGATAAGAATCATAAGCATGGCTTATCAAGGGTGATAATGCAAATAAGATTGCTACACATATATTTACTTTGTGTTCATCTTTCCCTCTGAATTTTTTTTCCATCCCTGTAGATCCTTATTCAAGGTCCCTTCCCCCTCCCACCACATCAGGTCATTTTTTCTTCTCCGCAACTCCCCATCCCCTCCCTGGGCAGGGAGCAGACAGTCCTATAGTCCCACTGACCCAATAATGCTTGGATCAGTCTCCACTCCTGGCCAAATCCAGTTTTGTCCCCCCTCCCTCAAGAGTGAGACTGGTGTTCCTATAGTTGGACTGGGGTTTGAAGGGTCAGTCCAGGGTATTTCTGATCCCAAACTGTTCAGTGGTTGTGGTTTGCCGCTTGGGCATGTTTGGCTTTTTTTCTTGTTTGTTTGTTTAGAGACCACTAGTGAGTGAGTACATCCCCTGCTTATCTCTCTGAGATTGTGATACCTTGCTCAGGAAGATATTCTCCAAATCCATCCATTTGCCTGCGAATTTTAGGATATCATTTTTTCTTACCGCTGAGTAGTATTCCATTGTGTAGATGTACCACAGTTTGTTAATCCATTCTTCAGTTGAGGGACATCCAGGTTGTTTCCAGGTTCTTGCTATTACAAATAATGCTGCTATGAACATAGTTGAGCTAATACCTTTGGAGTGTGAATGTGCCTCTTTAGGGTATACACCCAGGAGTGGTATTGCTGCTTCCTTGGGGAGATTGATTCTCAATTTTCTGAGAAACCTCCATATTGCATTCCAAAGTGGCTGAACAAGCTTACACTCCCACCAACATTGGAGGAGTGTTCCCCTTGCTCCGCATCCTCTCCAACATAGGCTGTCATCTGTGCCTTTTATCTTAGCCAATCTAACAGGTGTTAGGTGGTATCTCAAAGTTGTTTTGATTTGCATTTCTCTGATGGCTAAAAAGTGTGTAGTTTGAGCAAAAGTCATGAGTCATTTATCCCTTTGACATGCTTTCTATATAAACATTTTACTTGAAGCATGTTCTTTGGTTTAAAATCATAATTGTGTTCTAATAAGAAGCATAGCCATCTTTAGAGATCATTTTTTAATTTCACACTACTGCATTAGAGCTATAAAATACTATGAAAACTCAGAATGACAAGTCAAGGAGGTGACCTCAGAATATTGTCCAAAGGGTCTCTTATTTCAAACTCTGCATTAGTCACTTTGAATATTTATTGAAAATAGCCACTGAGGAAGGGACATGTCTCTTACTCATCATCATATCTTCAAATGCCTGTTATAATATGAGCTACCTAAAGAACATTCAATACACAATTGATAAATAAAAGGACATAGAAAAATTTGAGTACATGACAGGTAAATGAATTAAAGAATAAACAAACAAATCATTAAATCTGTAAGCAATCCAGAGGTTTCTATCTGTTAGGCTAAGTGTTGGGTCCTTAGGGTTTTGTTTCCAGTTGTTGTTTGTTTTGTTTTTGTTTTTAGGGATTCACTGAGAAAGCAGAAAGTAGACAAAGGAAGGGAAGGTCAAAGCATTAGCAGATCACATTTCTCTTTGAATTTATCACTCTTTGGCCTCTTCAGGCTTTCAGCAGACATAAGCATATCCAAATGCAAATTACAGGAAACTAAAAACAAACTTTTATTGCAGTATTCACCAACTATAGTCCACACAGGTAACAGTCAATTCAGCTATGGTATTGTTCTACAGATCTACTTGTCATATATCAGGAACATATTAAAAATAAGAAACTATGGTATATCAAGCATTTTCTTTTGATGCCACCAACTAGCTCCCAAATCACAACATGGTGATTTCTTATTTGTTGTGAATGCTGTACCTATCTTAGGATCCTTTCCGGCTAGCTATTTAGCTTAAATTAACCAGCTTCTCTTTATCTACCTTTGCCTCTGAGCTTTTTACTTTTCTTTCTTTCTGTACATCCTACTTTCACTGCTTCTCATGTCTGGCTTCCCGGCAGCTGCTTGGCTTTTTGCTGTGTCTCTCTCTTTCTTCCTCATTCTCTTCTTCTTCTTCTCTCTTCCTTTTGAGCCTAGATTTCTCCTCCCATTAATTTTTCTGCCAGCCAGCCCCACCTATCCCTTTTCTGCCAAGCATGCCTGTTAGCATTTTATTAGACCAATCATGTTCTTAGGCACACAAAGTGAAGCAAATGTAACATATCTTTACATAGTTGAAGTATTTCACAACACTATAGGACTGGCAAGATGTTACAGTGGTTAAGCATGCTAGCTGCTCTTTCAGATGATGCAAGGTTGGCTCCCATAATCCATGTCAAGTGGCTCACAACCAAACATAAATCCAACTCCAGGGTACCAAAGCCTTTTCTGGGTACCTATGCGCACGTGTGTGTGTGTGTGTGTGTGTGTGTGTGTGTGTGTGTGTGTGCGCACACACACACACACACACACTTTTAAAATGAAAAGTATTATAATCTTTTAAAGCTTCAAACAATGCTTACTTTCCTTGATAAAGCAGAATCAGATGATAATATAATACTGGATGGATTATTCTAGTACCAGATTGTCCAGAGACTAAAATCAAGTAACTTAACTAATTAAGATGTCTCCTCTTTCTCTTCCACCTACCCAGTAACTAATCAATTTGGAATCTACTCAGTGGTTCTGACTCATTAGCTAACATATTAGAACCATAGCCATGACCTGAAGTTGCCTGGAAAGACTGGCAATGCTGATTGGGCATGTGCTTTCCTGTGAGGCAACTGCTGTGTCTGAAGCTACATTAAGAAGAAAAGGGAGAGAACAAAATATAGTCTATGTTTAAACATTTCCCTGTTTAATCCCAGATTTGCTTACACATGAGTAACATGTAGCTATATTTTCTCTATTAGACTTTCGAAAACATCATTAATCTGGTACATGGCATATATTAAATGCTAATTCTTTTCTCTCTTTTTTCAGATGAATAATTATCCACAATAAATTTACAACTCCAGTGTTTTGACAGATTAATTACATTTGCTATATTCTCGTAGCATGATGGCAGGGGTAAAAGCCTCAAATTAAGCAGTCCCAGAATAATTCACTTCTTTCAAAGATTTGTTTTAATAAAAATGATGATGATTTAAAATGCTAAGATGTTGAAAATATAGTGTGAGGTACAGAAAGAGGAGATTAGAACAGATATTTATTGCTGGTTTATAAAATGCAGAACAATGAATGAAAATTTAGGCACAGCTTCTCTTTTGTATACTCTCACAAATGGCTGCACCCTATGGATAGTATTTCATGTGAAAAGAAAATTAGAGGATTTTTCTATTGTAAACAAGCATATCATATTTTCCCACTAACTTCCAAGGTTAATTATATTTTTACTCTTCTGGTTGTTATAGACATGGTTTTCAGGGAGGCAGGGATTCATCTTCTGCATTCCTTACTCATAATGAAGTACAAGTTTAGCTTCTTTTCAATAACACTGTTACTGAATTCTTCATTGTCTGAAATATATATATTTTGAAATACACACACACACACATATATATGGCCTTTTAATTCCACTTCATCCTCAGTGCTACACTTATCTATGATTCACATAGCACCCCAGTTTTCCTTGTTAAGTATGAAGAAATGGAAAGCAGAGTGATGAGTCTTACCTGTCTTCCTTGAACACAAGTTTGGCCTTAGAGATTGAAAAAAAATCCTACCTCAAAGGACCAGCTTAAGGAGACTAGATGACAAGCATATTTGAAAGCTTCACTTTGGTTTAATGCAGCTTGTCCCAGGAGAAAATGTTTCTTAGAAGCTTAAGAGTATATGACTTCTAAGAAGTGCAAAAAGTTCATTGCCATTAGAATATTTTTAAAGGTGAAATTCAGAGCACTGGATAAAAGATGCAACCAGAGGAAAAACACTGGACCTTGGCAGATCTTAGTAAATACCCAAGTGCTTAAAAATGCTTTTTGAGGACAGATGGAAGTAAATACTTAATAAGTAAGAAAAATCATTGGAAACGAAAACAATGCTTCTTAATGGAAAAAAATTGGAACCCACACAACACTTCCAAGAATTTGCCTAAAAGTAATTCACAAGGCAGGAAATTGGCATTTTCATATTCTGTTTGAGAAGGAGAAAGATAAATTATGAAAGAAGAATTAATTTTGCTGTGATCTAATCAAAATTTCAAGGGTCACCAGTGTTTATATTTTAGCACATCATGATGCATATGAAAATATTTTGCCAAAGTCCATCCAGAATTAAGTAAGTATTGTTATGAAAGACAGATCTGCCACATGGTGGTATCTATGCCGTATAATCCTAAGAATACCACTTAGTGTGAACAGTGATTGTGCTCTAGTTTTGTGAATATAACTTTAAATTTGAGAAATAAAAGAAAGCTGATGAGTTTTCATGATACCGAAATATTTCATAAAATTTTTCTTCATTGTCTTTACATTTGTTCTGGCTTGAGTAAGAGACTTTCTAATGCCACTTGATAGAGCAGGTAGACAAAAAAAGCAGTCCATGGAAACAGTGTTGGGGAAGTCTCTCAGCAAAACAAGGTAAGTTTGAAGGTATAGCCAGTTGAAAAAATATAAGATCAAAAAGCACAGAAACCTTATCCTACATTAGGAAATATTTGAGAATCAAAATGAAAAGGTAGATTCTCAGTAGCTAGATAGAAAGAGAATTATGAATATTTCCTTTAAAACTTATGTTGAAATTTAGTTGTTCTTATGATGGTATTAAGAGGTGGAGTATATGTGTGTGTGTGTGTATGGTATACCTACATGCATGTACAGATAGATATGTATGTGTTGGCCTATATATGCAGATACACGTGAGCATGAGCATATCTGAATGGATATGTGTGGAATTTAGAGGACAACATTGAGTGTTATTACACAGATAACCATCTATCATTTTGTTTGAGACAGTGTGGTGATATTGTTTGTGATCTAATAAAGCTTTCCTAAAGATCAGAGGACAGAGCCAGCCACAGAATTAGCCATAGAGGACAAACCATGATGGCACACACCTTTAATCTTAGCATACAGGAAGCATAGGTAGATGGACCTCGGTGAGTTTAAGGCCACACTGAGCTACATGAGATTAATTCATTCTAAAAGAGAAACAGCTAGACAGGGGTGGCACTAACCTTTGATTCCAGCACTAGGAAGGCTGAGACAGGAAGTGATATGGCTGGGCAGAGAAAAGAATATAAGGTGGGAGAAGATAGGAGTTCAGTCTTGCACTTCCTTCCCCTTTTAGCAGAAGACTCAGAGGGATTCAGTCTGAGAATTTGTAGAGGCAAGATCTTCCCTGTCAGGCCTGAGGATTCAGTAGTAGTGAGAAGTTTCTCTAGTGGCTTGTTTTTCTACTTCTCTGATCTTCCAGCTAATGTTATTTCTTAGAGAATACACAAAATGTCACCACAAAAACAGGACTCATCGAGTAGGCTAGGCTGTCTGGCTAACAAGCACTAGGGGTCCATCTGTATCTACTTCCCCAGTGCATATCATAACACCTTAATTTTCTTTTTTATGTGAGTTCTTCAGATCAAACACAGATTCCCATGCTTGCACAGCACGCACAACTGTATGGAGTTATCCATCCACTCATGAGCTCTTTATGAGGTGAGTAGGTTATAGGAGCCATGCCTTGGTTAATGTATTAATGGCATTATTGCATGAGTAAGCTAGTAACCTTGCGAGTGGGTTATTATGAAAGCAAGTCAAGGGTTTTCTCTTACTTCCTGTATATTAGCTAATTTTTTTATCACTGTGACAAAATGCCAGTACCAAGAAAACTTAAAGAAAAAGTTTATTTAGCCTTATGTTTCTAGAGAAATAGGATTGATCATGGCAGGAAGATATTGCAACAGATAGGTATGGCAGCTGGGGCAGAAAGCTAAGAGCTCACATAAATCTTTAACCACAAAGAGAAAGTGAACTTGAAGTAGGACAAGGTTATGAAATTTCAAAATCCATCTCCAGTGGTTTACTTCCTTCAGCAAGCCACACCTCTTAAACCCCCCCCCCATCAGTGCTATCAACTGAGGACCAAGGGTGTAAATGTCTGAAACTGTAGGGAACATTATCATTCAAGCAACTACACTTTCCTGTTGATCTGCCACATATAATAGCACCATGGGATGTATTTTCATGATGATCTGATGCCAATGTTCTTGCCATTTTCAAGCCCTTGGACTTCCCAGACTCAATATTGTGAAAAAATAGATCATTTTTTAAAATAAATTCTTTAGTCTGTGGCATTCTGTTATACTGTAAGACAGTCCTTAGATAAGAAGGAAGATAGCTAAGAAAACTCTTTATGCAGCTACACTACTAGACAGAAAAAGTTGATAAATCAAGGGAGAAAGGTGAAATATGCCTTGGACTGGCTTAAGGATGAGATATGAAGAATGAAACTCAGAAGCAACAGGGATTGATTTGCCAAGTCGCTCAATTTATGGTTCTGATTGGAGTCAATGCAAAGAACAGAAGTAAAGGGTGCAATGTAGTACTGAGAAGGTACTTGGTAGCAGAAGCTGATGTGGTTTCAGTTCTCACCTACAACTATATAATATTCACATTCCTAAACAAGACATTATACCACAACCTCTAAGGCTCAGGGACCATCAAAAAGACATGGTAGAAAGAACGTATAAGCAAGAAGAGAGTTGGAAAGGCAGCATTGCATATCAAATACAACAAAAGAACTCACAGCAGATGAGTTTTGTGCAATGGGCCTGACAATACCACACCTGTCAATAGTCAGCCATGAATGGGGAAGGAGCTCATGGGGCTTTCCTCCTCCCTGATGAACTATTGCATTGGCAGCTGATGGATTCTGGGAGCAGGATTGTCACTGAGCTCTCCAGACTCCTATAGAGAGTTCCAAACTGATGATCACTCAAAAGGCCATGGTTAAACTCAATGAGTCACAAAACAAAATGATAATGAATGTGCAAAAGGGACTTTAGAGAAGAGAAGGAGGCAGTGGGGAGGGGAGAGAAGAAATGATGGAGCTTGAAGTTATTATAGTTCACTGTGTATATGCATGAGATTGTCAAAGAACAAGTTCAACTATTAAAAAAGCAGTACCATATTTAATAGATTTTGGTAATTCTAGCATATATTAATAAATATAATTGGCTAATTGTTGCAAAAGCATTGGCTTTATCTGTGTACTTTTTTAATTTCCTCCTCCTGACCTTCTCCAGAGGTAATTACTCTCTGAAATTTCATATTGATTGCTATTCAACTACTTATAATAAAACTTTTATCCCATAATTATATATGCACAGATAATGCATTACTTACTTTGCTTTAAAATAAAAGTTAAAAATGTATGTATCATCTGTCATTGCTAAGACTCTGGTGCTGTGATAAAACACCGACTGAAAACAATTTTGTAAAGAGAGGGTTTATTTATCTTACATATCTCAATCATAGTCCACCACTGAGGGAAACCAAAGCAGAATCTTCAAAGGGAACTGAAGCAGAAAACATGGAGGGGTGCTGCTTACTGGCTTGCTGTGCATGGCTTGCTCAGACTGCTGTCTTATTGAATCTGGGACTACCTGCCATGAAGTAGCATTGTGCACAGTGGGTTGGGCCCTCCTATATCAATCATTATTCAAGAAAATGTGCCATAAGCTTGTCTAAAAGCCACAATAATGGAACTATAGTTTCAAATGAGGTTTTCATGCCCCAGATGACCCTAGTTTGTGTCAAGTTGGCAAAAGACTAACCACCATATAGTCTCTTATTACTTATATTTCTATTATTTTTTCAAGGTTTGTCTTTTTATTTCTATTTTTTCATTCTTGCTATAATACACTATTCCATTTTTTCAACCTACCAAAGGATACTCTTTCATTTATTTGTCCATCTTCCTGTACATATGTCTATATTAATCTCCCATTGAACAGAAGAAGTGCTTTAAAACTTAGTCCTAAGTTAGAATTGCTATATATTGAGATATTTAAATACTTAAGATGCTTTTCAAGGTGTGTGTCAATTTTAAGTCAGCATATTCTAGCTCCTTAGAAATGATCACCTAATATTTCAAATTCATAATCTTAAGTTTCTTTCTTCTCTTATTTTTTTCTCTTTTTTATGTCTGTGTGCATCATTCTCTGTGTGTTTTGCTTTGTTTTGTTTTTAAGACAGGGTGTTTTTATGCATCCCACACTTAGTTCAAACTCACAATCCTCCTGTCTCCATCTCTTTAATGCTGGGATTACAGAAGCACACTATTATCTTTAAGGAATCAAATTGTATAAGCAACAATGCCATGGTTCTTAATTTGAACTTCTGTGATTGACAGTTGGATAAGAAAATGAAATGTACTAGTATTATTAGTGCTCTGACATGTTATAAAATTTATGTAGGAACTCTCTTCTGTTTCAGCTATTGAGCTTATAGTTTTGTTCTATAGATTTGTACTATATTTAAAAATTGGATACTGGCTGGAGAGATGGCTCAATGGTTAAAAGCACTTGCTGCTCTTGCAGAGGTTGTCAGTATCCACTTAGTACCTTACAGCCTTCTGCAACTGCAGTTCCAGGGTATCTGATGCCTCCTTCTGGCCTGTTGATCAGGACACATATAGGCAAAACACCCATACATACAAGATAAAATAAAGAAATATTTAAAAATATTATTGGAGTCTAGATACCAATCATTTGGCAGTTACACAATTGTAAATATGCATTTCCAATTCTAGGCTTGTCATTTCACTACTAGCAATAAAGAGAATTTGTCATTTTTCATGTCTGAAATATCAATCTTTTATGGTTACATTTTTTGTCTTTTTAAAAAAATTTCACTGAGCTCCTAAATATATCCTCACAAATTTTTTCCTATGATTTTGTCTATATTGCCTCCTGAGCAAGTCATGAAAAAAGACATAGGAAGAAATAGGAAAACTTCAAATATCAAACAAGTTCAGAGTGTTCAATAATTTGACTATTGAGCAAGGTAAGAGTCTCTCCATAACTTTTCTATAGTTACCTCTTCAAGTACAACAGTTCTGCTTAGCCTTTGGCTTTCCCACATATGACAAGGCTGTGCTGATGATCTTGACCTTGAATGTATTAGAACAGACATCTAGGATCCCACAGACCAGGAGTATATGGTGATATATCTAATAAATTTTGCCTAAAAATCAGAGGACAGAGCCACCCACAGAGTTAGCAATAAAGATCAATGAGTGGTGACACAAAACTTTAATCCCTACACTCTGGAGACAGAGATCCCTTATACTCTCTTCCCTTTCAGCTGAGGACTCAGAGGCATTCAGTCCAAGGATTCCTGAGGAGTGGTTAGGTAACAAGTGGCTCTGGTTTGTTTCTCTGTCTCTCTGATCTTTTAGCCTTTTCCCAGTATCTGTCTTTGGGTTTATTTTATAAAACCAAGTAGCATTTGTGCAATAGTGGTAATTGAAACTTTTTGTTTGATTTAGCTATCAATAAATACACAATTGCTTGGCTCTGATTGTTTTAAAAGCATAGATCCCACAGACATCTTATACAGAATAAGTGCTATATTTATAAAGAAAGAAAATAACCATAATAAAGAATAAGGGTTATATTTATAAAGAAAGAAAATAACCATAATACCAAATACCAATGACCTTCCATAACATGTAAATTATCCTTACTGATACATATGAATAAGAAGAAAAAGGTGACTATGCTGCAGTCTATAATAACAATACAATCCAGAACTAGAAATCATTTCATATTTTTTCTGGTGCTTAATGAAGATGTAGAACTTCGTCTCTTTTCTACCCAAAATTTGTACAGAGATACAAAGTGGAATAAATGCAACCCTCATGTCCCCCACTCCCACATCCACATGCTTTGTTAGAAATCTAATGTCCAGATGTTAGAAAGGTGGAAACATTTGGTTTCTTCCTATGTGATTTAGAAAGTACTGTAGCTCTGTCTTAAAATACAGAATACTACAATAAATCTTCCTGGGTGAAAGTGACGGCAAATCTCAGAATGGTCTTATGTCCACAGGGTGACTTCAAGTTCTGGGAACTGATGTGCATTTCTTGTGGAATGTTAATAACTTAAATTATATTTGCTATGGATGTGTTCTGAATATAAACTTAGATAAAATAATTGCTAACATGTTTCTTTTCCATTTCTTTCGAGTGCTCATTTGGCCTAGGAGCAGGAGAACACTTTGAGGCTAAGTATGTGACTTAGTGCTTGCTGATTAATATCAATAAAATCAGTTTAAGAAACTTGCCCACTTCTATTGATTCTAAAATAATATAGAATTTTAAACAAGAGAATTCAAAACTCAACTATAGGTCATATTCTTATGCCTGCTCCATTTCCTTCCTGAAAGGACAGTTAAAGGACAATTGAAGCATCTGTTTTGTAGCTTTCCATGCAAATGCCTGTGTTTGACTTGTATTGTTGGAATCTTCATCACCCACACCAAGATATACAATATTCATGATTCATACCAATAAGATAGAAATGCAGACAACAGCTTCTTTCTGTTGATTCTAATAGACTATATTTTGGTCAGAAGCCAAGATTGATGACTATTTTAGAATTTGAGAATGTCTGGAACTCAATTGTGACTCACTGTTCACAATTCAAATTAATTTGAATTATTATATTATCTCTTGTTTTTCAATATTATTTGACTTTCTCAAACTGTCTCATTACAACACATCATCTGATCTTCAGATGATGGGACTCTTTTTCAGCTTATCACATAGATACTATTTATCTTCCACAGGTTATAATGCAAATAAAAAAATCTTCCCACAAGACAAAACACTTCTGATAATCATGTCCTTCCACAGAAGAAAGGCCTAGTTTAGACTAATGAAAAGATCTATTTTTATCCTAAATGTTCCACTACTGGTAAAGCAACTTCAACCATAATTCTGTAAATTTATATTCATTAACCCTAACCCTAACTCTTTATTGCTTCTGAAGTCCTTACAGTAAACATCATCTCATCTTATCCCTACACTAACCTGTTGTATTTTATACATTAGTACTATGGATAACAGGTTTCATGCCCCTCTGTAGTGGGATTATATGTTACATTTTCAGTAATTGTTCTGCCTACGGGTTTAATAAAAAGCTGATTGACGGAAGACAGACAGGAAATGTGGGTGGAGCTACCACACTGGGAAAATCTCAGAATAGAGCATAAATGCCACACAGTCTCCACAGAGATTCCAGGAGACAATGCAGAGGAAAGAAGTTGAAAGGCTGCTCTGCGAATAGGTACCCAGCTGCATGGCTGAACAAGATGGGTTGAGTTCAGATGAAAGAGTTAGCAAATTATAGGCCTTGGCCCTAGGTCGATCAACATAAAAATAATATAAACCTGTGTGTGATTATTTGAGGCTAAGTGGGGCTGACTGAGTGTTGGTCAGAACCTTGGGTCCAGGCTGGAAAGTCCAGGCCGGAAACCATATACAAAATCCCTCAATTAAAAAAATAAATAAAATAAAGGAAGAGAAAGTTAAATGACTTGTTCCAATAAGAAAACATTTTTTAAGCATCTGGACAAGACTTAAGGATCCAGATATTTGTCCTTTCATCCTTTAAATAACGTAATTTGAGGTTGGAGAGATTATTTGGCCTTTAAGAATACCAGGTACTTTTGTAGAGGACCTGGTTTGAGTTTCTCAGGAGCCTCATGGTAGCTCACAGCTGTATGTAACTGCTGTGTCAGAGGAACCAATACCCTCCTCTGACCTTTATGAGCACTAGGAACACATGCAGTATATGCACATATTCACAGGAAAAACACTATACATATCAAATTTTAAAATACAAGGATATGAAAATAGAGTGATTTGCATTGATTCATGTTTTTGCAAATTTTCCTCTAAACTCTAACATAGAGGTGTATGAGAATGCATGGAATAATCTGCAACTTCTATTTGTTACACTGTAGGAATTCTGCTGTTTCTAACTATAAATATTTGAGCTGTAAAAAAAAAAAATATTTCCAGTAAAACTGACCACATACTCAGCCATACAGTAAATACTAACAAAAGCAAAAACTGGAAAAACCAATTGTGCCTTATCATTCACCATAGCCTAAAATTAAAATTTAATAACAACCCAAATTACAGAAAGCCTACAGACCCATGGAAACTGAATAGCTCTTAACTGCGCCACCTCTGGGTCAAGGAATTAATAAAGAAATTAAAGGTTTCTTAGAATTTGATGATAATAAATCCACAACATACCTAAACTTATGAAACACAATGAAAGCAGTCCTTAGAGGAAAGCTGATAGTACTAAGTGCCTACATAAGAATTTTGAGAAATCTCACACTAGTGACTTAACAGTACACCTGAAAGTTTTAGAATAAAAAGAAGCAAACTCATCCAGAAGGAGTAGAGGTCAAGAAATAATCAAACTCAGGAGTGAAATTAATAAAATAGAAACAAAGATCAATACAAAGATTCAGTGAAACAAAGAATTGGTTCTTTAAGAAAATCAACAAAATAGACAATTATTCAAACTAATTAAAAGGCAGAAAGGGAATATCCAAATTAAAATCAGAAATGAAATGGAGACATAACAACCGAAACCAAGGAAATTTACAGAATAATTAGCTCATACTACAAAAACAGAGTCCACAGAATTGGAAAACCTAAAAGAAATAATATAAGATTAACTCAAAAAAATATTAGCCTTCCTCTACACAAATGATAAACAGGCTGAAAAAGAAATCAAGGAAACATTACCCTTTACAATAGCCACAAATACCAAGAAGTATCTTGGGGTATCTCTAAGCAAATGAACAACCTGTATGACTAGAACTTTAATTCACCGAAGAAAGAAATTGCAGAAAATGGAAGATCTTTGGGCTCTTGGATAGGTACAATCAACATAGTAAAAATGGCAATCTTACCAAAAGCAGTTTACAGACTCAATGCAATTCCCATGAAAACTGCCAACATAATTCTTCACAGGCCTCAAAAAAACAATGATCAACTTCATATGATAAAGCAAACAAAACAAAACAAAAACAAAACAAATAAACAAAAAAACCCTCAGGATTGCCAAGGCAATCCTATACAATAAAGGAACTTCTGGAGTCATCACTATCCCTGACTTAAAGCTCTACTATAGAGCTATAGTAATAAAATATTTGATATTTGCATAAAACAAAACACATGGATCAATAGAATCAAATTGAAGACACTGACATTAATCCACATACATATGAACACCTGATTTTTTGACAAAGAAGTCAAAAATATAAAATTTAAAAAAGCATATTCAAAAATTGTGTTGGTTTAACTGGATGGTGATATGTTGAAGAATGCAAATAGATCTATATCTATCACCCAGCATAAAACTCAAGACTAACTGTATCAAAGACCTCAGTATAAATCTAGTTATACTGAACATGATAGAAGAGATAGTGGGAAAAAGCCTTGAATGCATTGGCACAGGTGACCACTTTCTAAGTATAACACCAGTAGGACAGACACTGAGAGCACTAATTAATAAATGGGACCTCCTGAAAATGAGAAGCTTCTGTAAGGCTACGTACATAGTCAATAAGGCAAAACAACAGCCAACAGAATGAGAAAAGATCTTCACCAGCCCTACATCTGACAGAGGGCTGGTCTCTAAAATATATAAAGAACTCAAAAAGCTAGATATCAAAAGCTTAAATAATCCAATTTAAAAAAAAAATGAGGTACAGATCTAAACAGAAAATTCTCAACAGAAGAGCCACAATTGGCTGAAAAGACAAAGAACTGCTCTCCATCCTTACCCATGAGGGGAATGCAAATCAAAACAATTCTGAGATACTATCTTATACCTGTCAGAATGGCTAAGATCAAAAACACAGATGACAGCCAATGCTGGAGGGGATGTGGAGCAAGGGGACCACTTCTCCATTGCTGATGGGAATATAAAATTGTACAGCCACTTTTGAAATCAATGTGGTGGTTTCTCAGAAAACTAATCAACCTACCTAATGATCCAGCAAGACCACTCCTGCATATATACTCAAAGGATGTACATTTATACTATAAGGAAATTTGTTCAACTATCTTCATAGCAGCATTATTCATAGTAGCCAGAAACTGAAAACAACCAACATGCCCTTCAACTGAAGAATGGATAAAAAAATAAATGAAAATGTGGTACATTGACACAATAGCGTACTACTCAGCAGTAAAAATAAAATAAAATAAATAATGTCTTAAAATTTGCAAGCAAGTGGATAAAACTAGAAAATATAATCTTGAGTGAGATAACTTAGACCCAGAAACATGGTATATACCCACTCATTAGTTGATATTGGGCATAAAGCAAAGAATAACAAAGGCTATAACACATAACCCTCTAGCAGCTAGCTAACAAGGAGAACCCTAAGAGAGTCATTCATAAAGCCCTCTGGGAAGGGGAAATAGATGATATCTGTGAGAAAATTGGGAGCATAGGGAGGGGATAAGAAGAGGTGGGAAGAGAACATGAGGGAACAGGATGGTTGAGTTGGGGGAGGAACAGAGAGGAAGAATAACTAAATAGATATCCTGATAGAAGGAGCCATTTTGGAGTTAGGGAGAAACCTGGTGGTAGGGAAATTCCTAGGAATCCACAAGGATGACCCTAGAAAAGATTTCAAGGAATAGTAAAGAGGGTGCCTGACCTGACCTTCCCCTGTAACCAAATTGATGACCACTCTAATAGTCATTATAGACCCTTCATCCAGAAACTGATGAAAGCAGATGTGGAGATCTACAGCACTGGGTTGAGCTCCCAATCCAGTCAAAGAGAACAGGGAGGAATTATATGAGCAAGGGGTTCAAAGTCACAATGAGGGAAACCAACAGAGACTGCTGACCTGAGCTATCAGTAGCTCACTGAGTCTGTATTGACAGCTTGGGAACCTGCATGGGCTAAAAGAAGCCTTCTGAATGTGGATGACAGTTGGGTAATGTGAGTAGTTTGTGAGGCCTCTGTCAGTGGGACCAGGATTCATCCCTAGTGCATGAACATCTTTTTGAAGCCCATTCCATATAGAAAAATACCTAGCTAAGGCTTGTTAATGAGAAGAAGGTTAGTCCTCCCTCAACTTGATATACCATACTTTGTTGACTCCCCATGGGAGGCCTTAAGCTCTCTGAAGAGTAGATGGTGAGTAGAATAAAGGGAAGCTACTGAGTGAATAAGAGGAGAGTAAGAAGGGGAAACTGTGGTTGGTGTGTAAAAATACTTTTAAATAAAAAACCGTGTTGTGCTACAAGAAGAATAAAAGTATTTTAAAACTATGGAAACACATCATTTGGTTTTTTTCTGTGATTAGTCAAATGGTTATATACAAAAGTTCTTATACTCACTATTTATGACTTAATTCTTGTATATGATTGTCACTCTAGCTAGCAAAACAGATATAAAATTTAAACTACTCTCCTTTCACTAACAACTACTAGATATATATGCCTTCTGATTTTGATTCAATATTAGTGATATAAAGACTGTGATTGCATGATCTTTAAGTTACAGATCATGTGATCATGGTCTTTAAAGCATTAGTCTTCTAAACTATTACTTTATGCTGTATCTGTGAATTTATTCTTATCTCCTAGGAAATAGAACAACCAATTTTACTTTAGTGGCTTTTAATGTATAAAGACAAGTAGCATGTCTTCATTCACCACTAAGTGATAGCAAATTAAATACATGCTGATGAAGACCTCAACAAACTGTGAATAAAGAAGAAACAATGTTTTTCTGGGCAAATGTACAACCCAAGCCAAATATCCTGTTTGAAAGTCTCCATTAGAGGATATCCACATTAATCCCTTTCTCCTTCATAGCTTAGGGAACCCCCGCAGAAGACAAGGTGGAAAGAGTGCAAGAGTAAGAGGGGATGGAGACACTGACATCAGGAGAACAAAATTTCTCTAAATCAACTGAGCAAAGCTCACAGAGACTAAAGCAATAAGCTCAGATCCTGCACAGATCTGCATCTATAGTATGGCTTTCAGTTCAGTGTTTTTATGGGAGTCCTGAGTGTGTAAACTAGTGGGCCTCAATTGTACCAATTCTATTTGGTATTATTAATAAAAGCCCAGAGCCAGACTGTAGAGAAAAGTTAAAATGTCAGTGAGAGAGGGAACAAGCCACAGCCTCCTCTCACCAAGCCAACTCCTCAGGCCTGTCTCCAAAAATCCTAAGACAAGCTTCTTTGTCCTCAGCCTACAAGGGAAGTGGCAGGGGAAGCTAAACTCCTCCTCTGCTCAGCTATCTTATTTCCTGTTTCAACTTTCCAAGAGCTAGAATTAAAGGCGTGGCTGTTAGGCCTTGAACTCAGAGTGATTTCAAGGGATCTGTCTCCTGAGTGTTAAGATTAAAGGTGTAGATCGCCACTCCCTGACCTACAGAGATCGGCTGTGGGTGATTTTGTTTTCTGATATTCCACATTATTTTTATTAAACATGCAGTATATTATCACAGACCTCTGATTCTTGTGCCTTCTCTTGAGCTTTTTCTCTTCTGTTTGTTTGCCTTGTCCAACTTTAATGTGATAGTCTTTTCTATAAGTTTTCTTTTAAGTTTATTTTATGTTTTGTTATCTCTTAGAAGCCTATTTTTTTAATGAGACAGGAAAGGAGTGGATCCAGATGAGAAGGCATTTGGGAGGAGTAGAGAGAGGAGAAATTGTAATTGGAATATATCATGGGAGAAAATAATATATTTTCAATCATGGTGGGGGGAGAAAGCATCCATTAGCACTAAGAACAGAATCACTTTATTTCCATTGTTATTTAAACATAAAAATCCCCAGAAAATGAAAAAATTAAATGTTTTGAAAATATCAACAAAGTATAAATAAATTTAATATAATGATGTAAGAACTCTCACTTGAAAACTATATTGTGAAAGTATTTAAAAAGACCAAGTTTTTAACATGAAAAAACCTCTATACAGATATGTACATTCAAAGCCATGCTGGCCATAATTCCAACAGGGTATTTTCAAAAAATTGAAAAGCAGATTCTAAAATTTATATGTAAATGTAAGGCACCTAGAATGTCCAAGGAACTTTGAAAAACAAATGAAGCCAGAGAATTTGCACAATATGAATTCAATATATGTTTCCAACCCAAGATAATGAACAGAGCATGGCACTGGCATACAGATTGGCAGCAGACCAAAGGAACAGTGTAGGAAATCCAGAAATAGACCCAGACTTCTATGAGTGTTTGAATTTTGATAAAACTATAGACAGGAAGTAATTTTAAAAATCTACAAAACCTTCATTTTTACTTGGTACTATATAGACACAAAATTATTTGAAGTAGATAATGTACCTAAAAAGAAAATCTAAAATAACAAAACATAAGAATGAGAATAAAAAAATTCAAACTTGCTCTTTCAAAATGTGCTTTTAAAGAAATAAATCCATATATAAATCATGTAATGTCTAAATCAGCATATTGTTGCATAGCCATCATCCCAAACATGCATTGGTCCTTTGTGGTAAAGAGAAGAACATAGTAACAAAGCATGAACAGTGGACTTCTACATTTTTATAATGAAAAAGCAAAGATCAACTTAAAAATTGGGAATAATTCAAATAGGTGTGGTGGAAATGCTCTCTGTATGCTGTAAATAAGGGACTGTTTTGGCCTATGCAGAGCACTGTAGAAGTGGGTGGAGAATCAGAGGACAGGCAGGTAGGAGAAGGATGGAGTTAGTCAGCTGCCATCTGACCCCCGAAGGAGGAACATGTAGAGGTACAGGTGAGCCACAGGCTGAGCCATGTGGTGGGAAGATTAATGGAAATGGGTTGAATTAAGATGAAAGAGCTAGCTAGTAATGTGCTTAAGACATGGGCCAAACAGTATAAAGTATATAAGTGATTCATTTCTTTGGGGGACAAAAGCTGCCACGGACCAGGTTCCAAACCTCCAGGCCCAAACGGGACCGGGGAAACTTCCTACAACAAATAGGCACACATAATTACATGAATGAGAGGTCACAATATTAGTCATCAAAGAAATACAGAATAAAATCACAGTAGCACAACAAGATCCTATTATTCAGCGAACACACTTAGTAAAATTAAAAACTCAAAAGATTGACAGTAGCAAATGTCAACAAGAATATGTAGGCATTACAAAATCCATATAAGAATGGATTTTGTTGATAAGAATACAAAAGTATTAAAACAATGTAAGAGAAAGTATTAGAATTTCTCACTGTGATGGTTAATTTTAGATATCAATATGATCGAATTAAATACCCAGAACCAAGTAAAACAATGTATTTGTGGTATCAATGAAAGTGAGTCTAAGTGAACTATATGGAGAATATTTCCCTTCCATGTAAGTGGGTATCACTTAATCATTCAGAAAGAATACATCCAAAAGGCATGTTACCAGTTACAGAATAAACTTTTTTCTTAAACTCCTAAAGTTTAAGCTCTTAAGCCTTTGGATTCTAAAATAGCCTCCTTTCCTCAGTTCCAGGGCTTCAGGCTGGAAAGCAATAAGAATTGTATTATCAGATACTCTGGTTCAGACTTTGACCAAATCATACTATTGCATTCTGGAATCTCTTGCCTGAAGTTTGCTTACAATAAGACTTTTCAACTCATATGTGGTCAATTTTCTAGTAAATCTTTTTATGTATATAAGATGATGGTTTATAGGATTTTTTCTCTAGAAAATGGTATTACATACTGTGGTACATCTACACAATAGAGTACTACTCAGCAGTAAGAAAAAATGATATCCTAAAATTCCAGGCAAATGGATGAATTTGAAGAATATCCTCCTGAGCGAGGTCTCACAAACTCAGAAGCAGGGGATGTACTTACTTATTAGTGGACTTTAAGCAAAAAACATTCTTATTTCATTGAAAGATGATGGGTGAATAAAGTGATTTAAAACACACACACACACATACACACACACACACTCACACACACAAAAGAAAAAACAAACTTCTGGTTTGACTGTGGAAGGGTTGTTTAGCAGAAATTTGTGGTGTCCATAATGCATCCATGGGCATTAGCTGTGACCTACTGTGCTTTCTTCATCTGTTGCTGAGCCTAACCTGGCTTGAGGAGCTTTAGATTTCATCTTTTGTGTTTCATGTATTTTAGAGAAAAGAGAAGTTTCAATACTGTATCGTTTTTTGTTGTTTTTTTTTTCTTTTTAGCTATCCTGAATGTTTTGCTTTGATATTGATATTTGATATTGATTTTCAAAAAACAATAAAAAAAGAAAAGAAAAAGAAAAGAAAGAACTGGAACAACTTATAAAACGAAACACAAATATTTCAATACCTGTACATATCCAAGAGAAATGAAAATCTGTGTTTACATACTGACTAATTTAATAGTGTGTAGTATAAGTTTGTAACTGTAGTACTTAAGGGACAGAGGCAGGAGAATTACAAGTTCCAGGCCAGCCTGAGATACATACTGAGTTTGAAGTCATCCTGGGATATAGAACATGACTGTGTCTCAGAAATTTTTTAAAGTTTTGTTATCTGCCTGTTGATGCCTAACTACTGATTTACTGGTTCTACAATCAAGCATGATTTGTTTTGACTTTTTTGAAGGGCTGTCATGAACCAGACAAAGTTGTGTCCTTACTTCAAGGCCTTGCAATCATAATGCCAGCAGGACACATTTTCACTTTGAAGCTCTATTGAAGAGGAATCCATTTCACATCTGATCATGTAGTTGAGAGAAATAATTTTCTTGCAGTTTTAATGCTGAAGGACCCCGTTCCTGATAAGCAGTGGTGTATATATGCAAAGGGATACAATTCATGGATGTTAAGAAAATAATTGTTGATTATATAATAGCAATGATAAATCTTCAAAAATAGGCTGATTAGCAAAATGTCTTTGAAAATATTACATGTATTATTCCATTTATGTGAAATTCTACAGCAGGAAAAGATAATGTGTGGTGACCAAAAGCCAGAACAGTATTCGTCTCTGGAGGATGAGGATGGAATTCTTTAAAAAAGGATATGAAATAACTTTTTCAGATGCAGTCTATGTCAGTTCTGTAAAGCAATGTGACTCATCAGTAGCTCATCTAAAATCCCTAATGCTGTAGGAGGCATGCCGTATCCATGACACTAATAAAATATGTTTTAGTTTCTATGTGTTATTTTCTAAGTTATCATTTAGTTAGCTTTCAAATATGTTTGTATTTCAGATAAAGTTACTATAAAGCTTATCAGTATGAAACTATTACAGATAGTAAAGTAGAAGAAAACATCGAAAGAGAAAAAGCTTTGCTTTGCAATTTCCAATGTAATCAGTGAGTCCAGTCATGATTGTCTGTGGATATTAAAACCCCTGGATCAAAGGATATTAAGAAACAGAACAACCACATGCTCACAAATTATTACCCCACAGATTACATCCTTATTGTAAAAAGAGTAAGAATCCTCATGGCAGAGAAATCTAGCATAAACAATGTAAAGCAAATGCACAAACTTCAGGAGCACCTACAAAGACTTAAACTTAAGATGTGTGCTCTTTATAGAATTCAGTTACAAAGTATGCAACATTATCTGCAGTATTTCATTTAATTTGAATCATGAAGAAACAATCTGACCCACATGGCCTGCTTGCTTTAAAAATGTCATCTTGACAAAAGACAAGAAGGCTAAGAGAGCTGTTTTGATTAAATGAAACTAATGTGATAAACCTTCAAGCACAAGAAATAAACTTTGAGTGGATTCTAGACTTTGAATAAACAGGCTGAGAAACCTAAAAATACAACAGATAATCCTTCCTTAGTAATATTAAGACACTATGATGAATTATTGGCTTTGTGGTTATTTAAGGACTGCTCTTTGTTCTCAGGATATAGATACTATATATACAGAGGATGTTGCATGCTATCTTAAACTTTATGAAAATAGCACAGTAAAATAATTTCTTTTTGTCTTTTTTTATTATTATTATGAACAAAGAAGTCACACTTTCTATCCTTGTATATCCTTATTCAAGGTCCCTTCCCCCTCCCACCACATCATGTCATTTCAATCTTTAAGAAATGAGGGAAAATAGAGTGCAAATTTAGCAAGATAATTTTTGGTGAATCTAAGAACAAATATGTTTCTCTAACTTTCTGTAGGCATCAAATCAGTAGAATTGTTGTTTACCATGTACTCATGAAGGTTTACTTGTACTAGCCTATCACTACAATGGAAAATAACTATAAAGTTGAAAAGCATATATAGAATAATTATTTTAAGGTAGTATCCAACCATTACCAAGGACTTCAACTGCTGATAGAAAATAAACACAGGAAGCTATTGTGATGGGTAGGGAGGACATTTAATTTTTTTTTTTTTTTGCTATTTTATGTGTGTGGGTACTTTGCCTGCATGCATTCCTGGTACCTGCAGAAGCCAGAAGAGGACATTGGAGCCTTTGGAACTGGATCTACAGATTATTGTGAGCCACCATGTGTGTGCTGTGAATCAAACTTGGGTCTTCTGGAAGAGCAGCCAGTGCTCTTAAACACTGAGCCATCTCTCTAGTCCTACAGTGAAAAGTTTTAACAGTAATCTTGAAACAACCTAAATTAATCTGGGGAAAGGGTCTCAATAAATAATTGTCTAGATGAGGTTGTCCTGTGCTCATGCCTGTAGGGGATTGTCTTGATTGTTTTCCTGAAAGTGCGTGACACCATTCCCTGGAGTAGGACCCCAAATTGTATAAAAGCAGAAAAAAAAATATGCTGAATACTAAAGATGCCTGCATTTCTCCATGCTCTTGACTGTGGATATGATGTGACTAGTTTCTTTATGCTCCTGACACTGTGACTTCCCCAGAATGGTAGACTATAACCTGGAATTGTTAGCCCTTTCTCTTTTTCAATTGCTTACCTGGATATTTTATCACAGCAACAGAAATATAACAGTGATCCAATACTTCACCTGGTCTTCTGGAAAGGGTTTTTATTTCAGATAGTGTCATGTAAAGGAAGATTGCAGATCTTGGCATGATCTTGAAGAGATAGAACTGAAAGTTATATACTGTGCAGCTAGTATGAATTTATAAGGCACAATAACAAATGAGAAATATGCAGAGACTAAGCTCTAAAATTTAGGAAATATCCTCATGTCTTTAGCTGAATGATAAATTGTATCTGTAAAAGGGAAAAAAAAACTATTGATCTATGAACATGGTGAGATAAAAGTTTGAAAAAACTAGTAATCATACAAATTCCCACCAATTACACAAAAGAGAAAGGAATGAATAGCAGTGATAAGCAAATAAGGCACGAGAAAGGATATACCAAAGTTATATGACTCCTACTCTAGAATAATCATTCACCATAGTCTTAATAAAACATAAAGAACAATCTCAAGTAAATTAATTGAATGTAAGGTGAAACTGATTTAGTAAACAGTAAAATAATGTAGTGAACTTTATAAATTTGAAAATATGCCAATTATAATAGGAAGAGCTGGTGAATTACATTAAAAATTGAAAATTAGATTGTTAATGATTGAAAGAGTATGCCATTTTTTACATGCAACATGCATTTTTAAAATATAAGATAAGTGAAGAAACATGAAAATATGGGCCCAAATCTATAGCAAAACCAAAAACTCAGTCAATAAAAATGACCAAGAAATGGGGTACATGTCAGAACTAAAGAACATCTATTAAAATAAATATCATAAATGACTTCAAAGATCTAAAAAATAGAGACATTATGGAAGAGTAGATAGTTAAATTTCAGGACACAAAAGAATTAATTAAAATTTGGAAATACAATGCAGAAAACACAACTAGAATAAGAAAAATCAATAAATGTACTTAATAACACATTAAACAGTACCAAAAGAACTGGTCAATAAACTTCAAATCAAACCTGTAAATTGAAGCTTAGAAAAGAGAAATTCTGTCAAATATTGTCTCAGTAGTCAGAGTGACAATATAAAATAGTAAAATAAGCATAAAATGCTTTCTAGAATGAGAGGACAAAAATTGGGACACAAATAATATTTTTGAAGAAACAGTGCCCCAATTGTTTCAAATATTATGAATAGTATAAATCCATGGGTTCAAGAAAATCAGTAAATATCAATCAGAATAAGAATAAATACAAATAAAACTACACTTAAAAACACCAAGACAAAAATTACTTGAAATTATATATACAGAAAAAAATGCAATACATACAAAAGAAAAGTGAGAATATTAGTTTTCTTATCTGGAAAAAAACTCATAAAGTATAAAACAGCTAACATATTTATACATAAAATGGTACCTAGAATTTGATATTCAGAAAAAAATTCTCAGAAAGGAAAGCATGTTTTAAAGCAAACTAGGTGTATAAAATATGAAAGTATCAGAAATAGAAGAGACCAGCTGCAACACTCAATACTACAATATGCAGTAACTGGTTACACAATAGATATAGGACCGTGAAACCAAAGGGACAAGGTATACAATGCAAACTCAATCATGGCAAAAAAAAAAGACATCAGAAAAAAAAATGTATTTCACAAAACACAGACATGGTGGTTTGAATGAGACATGCCCCCAGAGGTTCAAATATTCGAATGTGGCCTTCAAATGGTGCCACAGTTTGGGGAGGTGAGTGCAGTGTTGCTGGAAGAAGAATGTCACTGAGGGAAGGCTTTGAGAGTTCATAACCTTGCCCCACTTCAAGTTTACTATTTCTACTTTTTGTTTGTAGTGCAAGATGTGATCTCTCTGTTTCTCAGACCACCTGTGCTGTATCTCCCCCAATATTACAGACTCTTCCTCTAGAAGTGTAAGCAAAAATATTGCTTCTTTTAGACATTTCCTTGGTCATGGTATTTCAGTTTCCAGAACTGCAGATGCATCTGTGCTGTTTACAAGCCATATGGTTTATGGTAATTTGTTACAGAAGTCCAGACAAATTAAGAAAATATTTAACAATGCCCCATTAACATTTTTCAATATGCATTTTAGACATTTACTGCCTTAGACCATATATTAGTTTTCAAGAAATTATTAATATAAAATGATTGAAATAATGTAAAATATATTCCTTAAGGCTGAGGAAATTACAGTAAATTACTTGTCATGAAAGCATGAAGACCTGAGTTCATGACTCTAGCATTAATGTAGAAAGCCAGATCATTCTTGTTATTCCAGTTCTAGATAGGCAGAGACAGCTAGATCCATAGGCTTTCTGTCTAGCCAATCTAGTATCATTTGTGTACTTCAGGTATAGTGAGAAACTCTGTCTCAAATATAAGGGAAGAATAACTAAGGAAGACACCTAATGTCAGCTTCTGGCTTCAATATATACAAGCACATATATGGACATAAATATGTGACTACACACATGTAAACACATACATAAATATGTGACTACACACATGTAAACTTATACATATGTAAATAGAGTACATTGTTTGACAATAGTAAAATTAACATTGAAAATGTGTTATTTAAGCTAAAATTCTGTAAAAATATTGTTTCAAAGAGGATGAATTAATTTTGCCTCTTAGTTTAAGAGATTTTTTTAGTTTTTAGTCAGTTAGCTTAATTGTTTCTGAGCTTGCAGTGAGACATAGCATCATCAAAGAAGGGACCTGTAAGTAAGAACTGCTCATCTCACAGCATCCAGCAAGCTCCTAAACCACTCTGGTAATGTGCTCACAGATACACTCAGAAATGTGTTTTACTATTTTCCTCCATGATTCTCAATCCAACAGACTGGCAATTAAGATTAACCACCTCAACTTATAACAAACATGTATGAAGAAATCCCTATGTGTTTAGAAATAGAAATTTTAAAAATTAAAAAATAAATAATGAAAAGATTGGAATATATTTTAACATGCATAATAATGAAAATGCTCAATATCACAACTTACCATTTGCTTTTAGCAAGGTCAAGAAAAAAGAGCATATTCATTTAAATATAAATTTTAGAAAATAATATCTTAAAATCATTTATTTAACCAAACTCCTAAATAAACTATATGAGAAGAAAAAACTGAAATGTCCTCAAATAGAATTTGTGATAAATTTGAAGTCAATAAAACAGAAAAGTGCCAGAGTAAAACAAAGACCAATGACAATTTCTATGAAAAACTCAATAAACTCTAGGTAGATTAAGGGTGGATGTATCCATAAATTGTCAAGAACAACTATAGAAGAATGTTTTACAAATGTCCTCAGATGACAATAAAAATACAAAGGCTTATTTTGTACAATTCAATGATAATAAAATTGATTATTGATATAACAGGAAAATTAGTTGAGTGACACAAATTGTTAAAACTGACCTCAGAATTTTTAAATTGTACTAGCTCTATACCTAACATAAGTTTAATTCACAATTTAAAATATTTTAAGGCAGCTTTTACTGGTAAAGTCTTCTGGAAATATAAGAAACAAATATGGTACACAGATCCTGTCAAAAACAGAGACAATTTCACATTTCGTATCAAAAGGTCATCATTATTCTGCTGCTAATTAGAGAATGTCAGTAAAGAAAGTTTAAAAATTAGTTATCTTTACAAACTATCATCATGAAATATCCACAAACTGAATGTAGCAGTAAATTAAAAAACAAAACAAAACATTTTTACCAAATAGTGCTGCTGAGGTAATTCAAGGTTGAACAAACAGGGAAAAAAATCAATTGATGGTACTCAACACAAAACACATCAATAGATTAAAAGCAAAAAGCCCAAGTTCCTTCTGATAGATACAGAAGGAGCATAAAAAAGAAAAAAAATACCTCAAGACCTCAAGATGCAATCACAGGAAAGACTCTTAGGTAATCTGGAATAGACAACATAATACATAGTTAATATCTAACTTAATGTAAAGAAAAATGCCATTTCTTTTATACCTGAAAACTAGTCCCATAAACCTGCTTGCAATATTGTTCATCCATTTTTCACTCTGATGCTCTAAGCCAGCAAAGCCAGCCACTGAACACATAAAACCAAAACTATCAAAGAGGAAAGAGCTGAACTGCTTTGACTTGTACCTTAAATAATTTGGTTCATAGAGTATTCCAGAAAAGACTTCTAACACCAATAAATTTATTAATTTAGCAAGTTCACATAATATAAGACCATATATAGAAAGCAATTATATTCAAATGCTAACATTATTTAAATTAAATTAAAAATTAATAATATTTACAGTTGGATCTAAGAAAGATAAAATACTTAGAAAAGTTACAAAACATTGCTGAAAGGTACTAGAGGAGATCTAAATTATGAGAAGATACATGATGCTTCTAGACCAAAATACTCGAGTGTTAAGATGTTCTCTCATAATTTATCTGTACTTTCAATGTACTTTCAATTAGTATCTCAGCAGTCTTTTAAAAAATAATTTAGCTCTCTCTTTCATATATATGTGGAATCATACAGGACCTGAAACAGCCACAGCAATCTTGGCAAATGGTAAGAAAGACAAAATTGAAGGATTTATACTGTCTGATATCCAAGCTTACAATAAATCTACAGCTACCAAGATAGTGTGGTAGTAGGTTAAACAAAGACAAATAGATCAATGGAAGAGAATAGAAGCCAGATTAGATCCATACTTGTACAGTCTATTAATATTCTACAAAGGTATAAGAACAATTCTGAGAATAAAGAAAAGTATTTTCAATAATTGGTGCTAAAATAACATGACATACTTATGAAAGTCACCCCTATGATATACTTATGAAAGCCTAGTTCATAAGTATATCATAAGTATATCATAAGTATACCCTACTTCACACACTACAGACAAAAATAAATCCTAGTTAAATTAGAAATCATCTGTGTATAAATGTAAAAGAATCTTTTCACAATGGTGTGGCACTTAAAGATTTGACATTACATAATCCAGAAAGTTTTTACCAACAACAAAAAGGATATATTGGGCTTCAAGGAAATTAAAATTAGCTGGCACAGTAGCTCATACTTGTAGCCCCAGTACTTAGGGAGACCAAGGGAGGAGTATCATTATTAAGTTCAAGGTCAGCCTTGGCTATATAGTAAGTTTCAAGCTAGCCCGGGATAGAGAATAAAATCTTGTCTCAAAATATTAAAAAAGAAAGTTAGTCTCTCATGCAAAGATATCAATAAAGAGATGAATGCTCAAAGCATAGCCTTAGAAACCATAGAGATAACAGATACCTAATAAAGAATCATGTCCATTTCTTCAGTTTTTTTTTTCAAATAGGCATGTCAATGCAGCAAGTGAGCAAAATTCCTGCACATGTCACAAAGAATGGCAGATAAATGACCAACATTTACATGTAAAAGTAGTCATCAGTCAATCAATAAAAATTAAAATGATAAAATCATCATATACTAGCCCAAATGGATACTCTTTGAAACATGGTAAATTAATAGCAAATGTCTTTCACTCTGTGGAAGTTGGAGATCAATAGAAGACCTGTTGGTGACAGGAGTGGAGAATATCTTTTTCTATATACTATTAGAGAAGTATTCTTTAGTGATAGCATTGAAATCAATTAAAATTTTTAAATCTTATCTTGTAACAAAATTTCATTGAAATAATTCATCTGGACAAACAGTATTTGTCCATATGTGAAGTACAGAGGAATTGCTGAAATATTTCAGAGTTGCTCAGTTTAGAAACTGGGGAGATGTTTCAATGAATAAAGTGCTGACCTTGAAGTTATAAACACTGGAGCATGGATGTCCAGAACCTATTTAAAATTTGGAGTGATCATGGCAGCCTTCCTGTAATTTCAGCACTCAGAAGGTAGAGAAGAAGCATCCCTGGGTAAAGCTGGTTAGTTAGACTTCTGTATCAACAAGCTCTGGCTTCAACTGAGAGAGATCCTATCTTATGAATTAGGTAAAGAAATTAGGTAGAGAACGATGGAACATTGCCCAATAGTGTCTTCTGGATATGATATAGTTGTTGTACCTATGAACTCATAGCAGCCATAGGCTACCTTCACAAAAACCTGAACAGAATTGGGCCCTTCAATATTCCACCATGGATGAAAAAGGAGGTCAAAGACCCTACCTCTCTCAGAGAAGTTGTAGATAGTTACGGATTGCAGAGGTGTTAAATTATATTCCTCAATGGTATAGCCTATATATTAATTACCCTAGCTCAAGTAAACTGACTCCACCCATACTCATGCATGCAATCCTAATTTTATGTGGGATGTCTTTCTGTACACTGAATATGTTTTATTACCATTTGTTAATAAAGAAGCTGTTTGGCCTATGGCAAGGCAGCTTAGAGGCAAGCAGGAAATGCAAGCAGAGAAAAAGACAAAGGAGGGTCAAGTCATGAGAGAAGCTGCAAGCTGCCGCCCAGAAAACAATATGTAATAGAATACACATAAAGCATAGATTACTAGAAATATATTGAGTTAAGTTAAAAGAGCTAGTTGGTAATGAGCCTTAGCTAAAGAGTTTGCAATTAATGTAATTAATATAAGCTTCTGAGTAGTTATTTTATAAGCGGCTGCAAGACCACAGGTGGGAGAGGTTTGTCTAGACCAAGGAGCCCAGACAGGACAGAAAAACTTTAGGCTATACTAATTAAATACAGGAAGGCATGTACACAAAGACAGAGTAGAAACAGGACTTAGGAAAAAGTATAAATTTTTCTTATACTTTATAAGGGGGGAAAGTATAAGAAAAAGAAAAACATAATGAGTGTACTTTGATAAATAGTAACAAATATAAGTGATTGTAAAAGAATAAGTTTGTAAGCATGTCAATACACTTTGATCTATTTTATTGCAGATAACTATATCAGATTCATAATATCAACTGTCTACAACACAAATTACTTCCAGTTCTTACAGAATGGACTCAATCATTCTTCTCATTAGCATATATGGCATATGTCTATGATGTACATGATGTCTTCAAAGAGAAAAGGTTATTACAGAGACTCTTTAAGACAGTAATTGTTCTCTTTGTATTTTGTATGATATGAACCAGCTGTCAATCACCACTATCAACAAATATCATGGGCTATTTGTTATGATCTCTCAAAACCATGGAGTTTGCATCAAACATTCAATGGGGGAAAAATGAAGTATCTTTCTTTATGCAGCTCTTTTTATAGAATCTGCTGTAAAATTTTGAAAGAGATAAGAATGAGTTTAAAGTGGTAAAAGGTGTGTTTTCTTCACAGCTAGGACCCACCTAACTTGTCATTTCCATGTTTTCTAGAAGAGTTTACTTGAATTCCATTGCTTTGACTTTTCACTTTCAATTAGCATCCTCAACAAAGTGTGAACTCACAGAGCTGACTTCGGCAGTTTCAGACTTTACAAGGAAGTTTCATCATGTCTCTCCTGAAACAGCTGAAAATGCTGTATGGATCGGGGCTGAGCTCAACAAAATGAACACTAAACCATGCTTGAGTTTAGGGCTAGTGCAGTAGGGCAGCTGAATTTAATTTGCATAAGAGAATCTGCCTGTCTTTTTTTATTTACATATATGCTCCTGTGTTTTTTAATTCTAGGTAGTATTAAATGTCATGCCTTAAGATAAATATTCCCTCCTTTATCTAAAATACTACTAGAAAAACCATTAAAACCATTTTCCATGTGAATTCATGGACTTCCTCTAGTCTGGTGTTTCTTCCTAGCTTACCTTACACTTTATACATAGACACAATAAAGCACCACATCTCCTTTAGTTGTTCTTTTGGTTCTTGAGATTATGTCTCACTGTATAATCAGGCTGGCCTCGAACTTGCTATGTAGGCTTTCTAAATACAAAAATCTGCTTGCCTCTTCCTCTGAAGACAAGATGTTTCTACAAACAGAATATTACAAGTAAAGATGAGCTTTCCTTTCATCTGTAAAATGTTAGACAGAGATCATTTTTCTACATGTTTGTTGTATTTGACAAAGTTATTTACAAGTTATCAAAAGCCTTCAAAGGCCAGTGTGTGTGTGTGTGTGTGTGTGTTTAATCAATTAAATGGCTAGACCTAGTCAATTACATTCACCTGGATTAAGAGTAAGAATTATCAGATGGTTTTCAATCCTAATATGGAATTCTTACTTTTATCTATTTTAATTATAGGATAAGAATCCACTTTCACAGTAGTGTGTGGTTTGATGTAAACCTTCTGATAGTTAAATGTGGCAATATTGCTGAAGTTTAGCTGAAAGGGAAAGTTCTATTGTTCTTTATATGATAGGAGATTACAGTAAACCAAGTCAGACTTCATATGACTGATATCAGAACAGCAAACATGGAGAGTAGACATTAATCTCTATTTAAACTTCTTTTCCACCTGACATTTCTGATTTTTGCATGCCAATATTTAAAAAGTTGCAAGGTTGCTTTTAGTTTCCTTACAATCTTCACAGTTATGCAATTTCAGAATTCAGACAATTCTTATTTATATTGTGACCCAATTTATAAAAGTATGATTCTTCCTGGAGCTGTGTAACGGTATACTTGTATTATCAGAATCCCGAAACTGAGGAAAAATTCTAAAGAATTGTTAGCAATGTTGGAAGCCATCATAGTGTATGGCTTGCCTTCTCCTGTGGGGTGAATATATTGAAGACTAGTATCTTCTATGATAGAAAGACTTAAAAGCTATGAGACTAATATAAAAAGAAAATAACCCATTTATAGGCAAAATATAATTAGTAGATGCCAGTTTGCAAACTGTGAAAAAATAACACATACACCTATTTCTTTATATTTGCAGCTTTACAATCCTATACTCAGCACTTCCCAAAACCCTGGGGATAGTTCTCCTCATTGTGCTATCAAGACTCAAGAATAAAAATAATGTTTTAACTCAAAAACATAATACTTCACATTTAGAATTCTCTAAGAATAAGAAACTAGGGGAAGGATTTCATCAGTTGATAGCTGTGATTGTGATTCACACAACTTCCTGCTTCTTTTTTAATGGTATCTAAAGAATATTAAAATACTTATGAAATAAGACAAAGAGAAAAAGAAACAGAAAAAGTTGTGTTTGAGTCACACATGTTGTCAATAACTGAATATAAAACGATGGAAAACTAAAAAAGAATTAAGGAATTGCTAAGAGTAGGCTCTAGAAGAATGAAAAATATAAGTTGTGTCAAGACAATGATACATGTAGCCTCGCATCAAAAGGGAAGATATGGTGAAATAAAATCATCCTAATCTTACAAACTTCACCCCTATATGACCGAAGTTGCTTTGGAAATGACAAGAAGAGATTGTGCAATAAGAATCCCTGTCAGAGAGCTATGGCAATACTATTCTGGGTCAAGCTAGCACACTCAATATGCCTCTTATCAAAATGGCACAGTCACTATATGGCATCCAATAAAACAGAAAAGCCAGTGCTGTGGTTCTGCAAGCACCACACATTAACAATTCCCCTTGTTTTGTATTTCCCAGATAAAGTAGGGTAGGTCACAGAGAGACAAGCAAGGCACACAGATAGGAAAAATTAAAAGAGGAAAGACAGCACAGAAAACTAAGAGACAGAGAGAAATTTTACCAGAATTCTGTGTGAAAACAAGCAGAAATCTATGGTATACTTCCAGTCTTATCATCAGCAACAACAGTAACCTCCACAATCTGCCAAGTTTGTGTTAAAGCTCCAAAGCATGATACTAAATTCTTTGCCAAGTTTTCTTAAACCTCTGTCAGTGATAATAAGGCAGAGAGAATTTTCAGTTTGAGTAAGGAAGTTTTAGCAATCCTCCATCCTTAATAGATATTAAGAACTTTGAAAGAATCCATAGGACTGAAGGGTGTATCTGTAGTTTGGAAAAGTGCATTCAGCTCCAAATACTTAAAAAAAAAAAAAGTGACTGCCTTTATCTTCGTAATCAGTGCACGAAATGGCTCTACTCCATCCCCGACACACACAAATGACCAAATGATATGATATTATGAAAATCACCTTTCCAACAGGTTCTCTTAAGATGACTGGTGTTCTTAATTCTTCTACACATGAGAACCAAAGCCATGCTGAGCATAGAGCAAGATGCACACTGCATTTTTAATCTGAGAGTGTCCACTGTCCTTATTCCTTTTGCTGTGATCCATCATGCAGTGGGGAAAAATGGTGAAATTATAAAAAAGAAAGATGCCTGGATTGTGTCCTTCAAGTTTTAGTCAATTCCTTTTCAGTTGTGATGCTCAGAATGAGTGCCTAGGGAATGTCAATTCATCAAAATTATTTTTCTGCATGTTTCCTGAACACCAGAGTAGCTGTAGCCTAAGGAACTCTTTTCGGTGTCAACAGAACACTTTTGATGTAAGCAGTATCTTTCCCTATTTCAGTCTAATGATTCCTACCTGTAGTTTCCACACTGATGTGAATAATATTTTGAAATACTATTCTATATATGGATCTTTGCCCTTTACCCTGCTTGGATACAATTACTGACTCATGTTGATTCCTACAATTTTGTTTTCCCAAACTTTTCCTTTAAACTACGATTTATTTATTTTTGAGAAGACAATATTGTTAAGTTAGCTGAGGGCAATCAGGGGATTTACTCCTGCAAAGTCTCAAAATAAGATTTGTTTATTCATTCATTCAACTTTGATTTGATTTTTATGCTTTAGCCTCTACTAGACACTAGAGATAGAAACAGGTGTAAGGCCTACCTAATGAATTTTTTGTGCTGCATTAAATGTAATAGAAAGTGATATTCTGTAGCACGAGGGATCTAATCTTGCTTAGGGGCAAGGAAAATACGTGAAGACCTGGCAAAAAGGTTACACAAACTAAGTCTTGTAAGGAAGGTGCTATCTCCCAAAACAGATACAGCAAGAGGGAGCAAGACAGCTACAAAAACAAGTCTGAACAGTCAGATAATGATAATGGAGCAGCAGCCCTGTTTTGGTGCATGATAGGGTACACTAAACAGTGTTCCAATGCTTATGCCCAAGCTACATGCTCCTAAAATTCAGCTGTATTGAGATAGGATGAATAGAGGTAATTTTTCAAAGCTCTGTAGTTATTCTAATCTGCAGCCCAAGTGGAAAGTAAAATCACAAACACAGCTTTACACAATGGGGAGTCACTGAAGGGTTTTAAGTAGGACAATAAGTGAAAATTTGAGGAAACAAAATTATTTTGTTTATACTGATGAAGTGGAAGATTGAAGACTGACATATCATTAGAACAAATAAAGTCCCTTCAGATGTTGCAAATTCAAAATGTCCAAATGAGGTTTGCAGTTGTACCAAAAAAGAAAAAAAAGATAGACAATTAAAACCAAGGAAAGAAGTTTCTGTCTATTTTATAATTTTCTACTCTTCTTGTTATGTGTTGATACAAAATAATGACGACTATTGATGCCACCTCTTTGATGGTTTCACTTGGTAAAGTGGCAACTTTTGTTTTTCATAATCAGAAAGGCTTATCACAATTCTTCTCTATTTCATCTGTTGTAACTTTCACTGTTGATGTATAAAGGCATTCTTTCAGATATGTAAATGGGAACATACTAAGTATACAATACAATTTTGCATTGTTATATACCTATGAATCCACTATATACAGTATGATATGCAATTTGTCACATTTTTCTCACTTAATTTTATTGTTTTTAATCCTATATCATTAGCAACTGCTGTTCATTTATAGAATTACAATTAATTTGCTCTATTCTTTTTAAATTTGTATGTTTTGGTTTAGTTATTTACTTTTGAGTGTTTGAGTGTTTTGCCCACACCATGTGCTTAGCTGATACCCAGGGAGGTCAGAAGAGGGTTTCAAATTCCTGGATCTGAAGTTATAGATAGTTGTGAGCCATCATGTTAGTGCTTGGAACTGAAGCCAAGTCTTCTGAAAAAACAACAAATGTTCTTAACCAATGAGAAAAGCCCCAATTTGTTCAATTCTCATGCATAGCATAGGTCAAATCATATAGAATGTCCATTTGTATGTGTGTGCTATTTATTTCAGTCAACATACTGTTTCCTTAAGTGATCTGAATTGCAAAAATTTCCATAGATTTGGTTCTTACCTTTATCATTTGACTAACTTTTATTCTCCTACTAATTGACATTTTGGTCATTTCCAGTTTAAGTTATTAGGACTTGGACTAAAATGGTCAATATTTTATGAGTCTTGGTGGACAGATGTGCTTTTTTCTCTTTGTCATAGATAATAAAATAGAGTTTCTTGATCACAGACAAAGCATCTATGTAGTTCATCTTAATATACTTTGCTGTAATATCTTTGGCATATACTATAAAAAAGCTGAATAATATCAAGTAAACCAATGAGTGCCTATACAAAATTATACTTTTACCTTCAATATATAAATGCTGCTATATTACATGCTGGTCCATATTTAGCATTGCTTATTTAGATTTCTACCCACTTTGTAAGTGCATGGTTATATTTGATAGGTACTGTTCAGTCATTTAAATTACTGCTTTTCAATGCCTGTTCAATGTTTTAACTTTTCATTATACAAATATTTTTCATTTTATATGTAACTATTATTACATAATTAAATGCTTCAATATTCTCATTTTAAAAGTACAATTCAAAATTTTTTTAATAATCAAAGTCTTACAACTAGTAGCACTAGAAAATTCCAGAAATTTTTCAATACTTCTAAGAGACACAATACATTCATTAATTTAATTCACTTTTGAATCTGACCTTACCCAATCTCCAGTAGTGATTAATTGCCTCATATTTTCTCTTTGTGGATTCAATTCTTCCAGTCACTTCATAAAAATAGAATCATGCAATATGTTGCCCATTGTATCTGACTTTATTAAGTTCACAAAATGCTTTCTTTGTTGCTATTACTTTGTTACTTAAATGCATTTGTATGTACCTATGTTCAGGTCGTATGTACGATACCTTTAAGTAAGGACATGTGCATGTTGCAGCATGTAAGTGGAAGTTAGAGGATCACTTTCTAGAGTTGGTTCTTTCCTTCTACCCTGGATTCTGGGTATATGTTCTTTAGACAGACAACTTTCACTTGCAGTGCTATCTATTTGGCCACCTACCACAGTGCCTCCGAGGTTCATGTAAACTGTTGTTGTATATATCAGTACTTCTTTCATTATCATGGCTAAATAATATTCCATTTTCTGAGGAAAAAGAAGATTTTTAATATGTTTTTAACCATGAAAAAATGATAAGCATGTGAAGAGAAAATATGCTTGATGTGATTTAAGCATTATACAGTACATGTAAACATTGAAATATAACTTAGTACTCCATTAATATGAACTATTTTACATGTCTATGCAAAACTGAAAGAAAAAAGAAATTTAAGGCTAGGAATAATAATGCTTTTTTTTCCAATTCAAGGTCTGCCTGGGCCATATAGAGTTCCCGGCCAACCAGAACTACACAGTGATACAGAAAGAAAGAAAGAAAGAAAGAAAGAAAGAAAGAAAGAAAGAAAGAAAGAAAGAAAGAAAGAGTCAGAGAGAGGAAGGAAGGAAGGAAGGAAGGAAGGAAGGGAGAGGGAGGGAGGGAAGGAAAGGATGGAAGGAAGAAAGGAAGGAAGTACTTTAAGAAATAATATTGCATGGATATACCACATTTTTTATATATCTATGGACTAATAGACATTTATGTGGCTTCAATAATATGTCCAGTATAAATACTGTTAGTATGAATATTCATAGGAGGTTATGTGTTAGCATATTTTTCATTCTAGGTAAACACTTGTAAATAGAATTTGGATTATATAACCTTTTGTTTAGGTCAGTACACATTACAAACAGCATAGAAAGATGTCAATTTCTCCACATATTTTTCAATTTTTTAATATACTTATAGCTATCATACTTGATACAAAATAAGTATTATACTGTGACTTTGCTTTTAATTTTCATAATGACTAATATATCATAGTTATTTATATGTCTGTTTAAATCTTTTTCTCATTTTAAATCTGGATCATGTTTTGCCTAATAATTTCTCCAAATTTTGATTGTATTTTATATTTAACTTCCAATAAGCATGTTTTTAATTTGATAAAGTCAAATATTTTCTTCATTCAACCTTGGGTAGTTGAATTTTGTTTTTTTGTTTTTTCTCTTAATGTAATAATTTCAAACAACCACTCCATACTCATAAGATGTTAAGTTTATGTTTTCTTTTAGAACAGAACTTTGCAAAATTATGAATGCACATGTTTTTGCAAGTCATAGACTGTCAACCATAATAACTCTTCAAGTATGTTGTAAAAATGATCCTAAAGAATGCATAAATGAATGGTCTGGCTGCCTTCCATTAACATAGCATTCACAAGAAAAGGTATCAGACTGGTAGGTTTTGTACTATAGGCTGACGTTAGTCAACTTTCTTCTACTAGTTCAAGTGTTCTAGTTTTCACTTGTAGTTTGATGCTTATATTTTGAGCATGGCTTAACATAGGAGTCAAAGTCCATTTTCTCTCATAAGGAAATGCAATTATTGTGACATCATTTTTAAAGGACTATTTCCCCTGACATAATTACAGTGAAATCAGGTACAAATCAAGTGACTCTGTGTATAGGTTATTTCTGTACTCCCTTTTGCACACCACTGGCCTATATGTCAATTCTTTTATCAATACCGCACTGCCTTAATCATTATAAGTTCATAGGTAGTCTTGGAAAATCCAGTGCAACTCCTCCAATGGTGTTTTTTCTCCTTCAAGATTGCATTGACTATTCACAGTTTTTGCATTTCAATACAATTTTTTTAATCAGCTAAGCAATTTACACATGCAAACATACTCTGCAGGGATTTGATTGGGATTACATTTACTCTGTGGATCAATTTTAAAAGAATTGACATTGTAACAATGTTCTGCCTTCCCAACAATCCATAAACATGTTTTCCCCCATTCATTTAAATCTTTTGCAGTATCGCTCATAAATCTATTGTTGTTTCAGGTATAATGGTGGTTGTCACATTTTTCATTAGATGTATTCCAAAATCCATCATGCTTTTAACATAGCATTTTCCAATTTATTTACCAACATTTATCAGATTCAAAATACAAATATTTTACACCTTGTTTTTCCCCAGATGATATTGATGAATCCAGTAATTCAATGTAATATTTAAAAATGATTTCTTTTGTCCCTGAAGCTAGTAAGTTCTAAAAACAGCCAAAGATTTTATCAAAATGGTGTGCAATGAAAGCTATAAAATAAGAAGCTAAAATTATGAATATAAAAGATTTTAAAAAATAGCTAAAAGACAGAATTGATGGAAACAAAGAAAGAACTAAAAGCTAACAATAAGAACAAAAGGAATGTTCAGGAGAGGACAAAAAGAGTATAATCACCATGTACACTAGAGGTTTGTAAGCAGTAGACCACTTTCAGTAAAGGCAAGTGCTACAAAGGGACACATGAGAAAGGGTCTGAATTTGAAATGACCAATTTAAGAGTTATTAATTGCTTTCCCAAAGACACATCAGACTAGAAGTCAGGTTCAAATAAATTAAATAGGAGACAAGCAAATCAAACACAACCAAATAGAGTGCACCCCTCTTGTGGCTACTGCTAGACCTTACTACTAAAGTATCTAAGGATAATTCTTGTATCTGTATCCTGAGACTCTTTATGCTTTTTCACCATAATTATAAATATTATCACCTGTTCACCTTAAAGATAATCTTTCTTTAAGCCAATCTTACCTTTTTTTTCTATAGCCTTATCTTTTCTTCATGTGCAATATTTTGAGTAAACAGCATAAATAAGATCAGTTGTAGTAGATTATTTGTTACATTTAAAATAATTGTCCTGCCTATGGGTTTAATAGAAGCTGATTGGCCAAAAGACAGACAGCAAGTGTGGGTGGGGCTACCAGGCTAAGAAAACTCTGAGTATAGGAAGAACAGAGACAGATGCCATAGGGATGTAACAGAGGCACAACAAGGAAATGTCATCAGACAAAGAGGAAAAAAGTTGAAATGCTATTCTGGGAAAAGGTACTGAGCCGCATGGCTAAACAAGATGGATTGAGTTCAGATGAAGGAGTTAGCAAGTCATATGCCTGGGCCCCAGGTCAATCAGCATAAAAATAATATAAGCCTGTGTGTGATTATTTGAGGCTAAGAGGGGCAGAGAGTGTCTCTGAACCTCTGGTCCAGAGCCAGAAAGTCTGGGCCAGAACCTATTACAACAATCAATGGGAATAAACATTTAGATGTCTGGTAGAAGAACTTGGATATGTTAATAAATGCTAGTTTTATCTTCTCCCTCCCCTACTCCCTATATTCTATTATTTGGTTAACATCATTGAACTATTTCTAAGTTGTCCTCAAGTACATAGAAATTTTTTCCTACAATATACAGATGTACTTTGCTTTTTTGATACATAGTACCGTGTTTCATAAGTTTTTTAGAACTGACTTAATCTATATATAAAGACATCAAGCTATAGATTTAAAGAAATGTGATAGCCTATGTTGACACTGTTTCCCTTGTTCCATAGCCTCCTCTGAATTTATAATTCCAAACTCAATCTAGTTATTAATAAAACAATATGTGTTCTGAATATTATGAATATTGATTATAGGGAAAGCAGAATATTTGAGAAGACAATGTCAATTACTTGTGGTTAATACAACTGAACATCAACAAAGAAATAGATTTTAGTAGGATGACAAGAATGTGAACAGTATCAATGAAGATGCTGAAAAGAAATTTGGTAAATGGACACTTATGATTTGCATTAATCAAAGAAAACTTTGAAGGTAATAAATCAAGGCCAACAGCTTTGAAGAACTATAATATAAAATGAATGGTCAGTCAATTTTTAAGATACTTCCTCAATATATGTGTACTATTAAGGCTTCACTATAAAATTCAGATTTTCTATGGACAATCCAATAAATGTTTATATGTTTCCCTTTGCATTTACTGCAACAAGCAAAATACATAAGGTAATGAGTGGGAAGTTATTAAAATAATGAGACTCTGAGTTACTAAATTAATTCATTAGTCTCATAGTTATCAAATACATTTTGCTTTAGCATACACCCATAATTCATATTAGCATTAGTAGGAGTTAGTTACACTTGCAATTAATATGCAAAAGTCTAAGAACTCTTTGTCAAGGATTTGATATTTCACTGCTTATTGCAAAAGTGACATCTACATGACACCACACAAAACAGTCATTCAAATTTTTCTTCATAATTACATGTTTTACAAGTTTAAGTAAACTTATAAGCTTATAAATTTTTGTGTTTTGTTTATTAAAAAAAAAAAAAGTAACTGAGACTTGCTTGTTAAAGGCCAAATACCATGCTGAGGTGTTCGAATGGTAGCTTTTGCAACAACAACCATAAGGATATACACAGATAGAAAATGTGACTTTGTTCATAATAAAAAAAAGTTATGTAAAAAAGGCTCTTGAACTACAAAAAAAAGGCTGTGAAATCATTTCAAAACTTAGTGCCAAAAGTAACAGTCATTACAACCATGAGTCTACTCTTGAGTGAAACATTGACTCAAGGCTGTTAAGCATAGCTGTGCCCTTTCTTCTCATTTTTAGCTAGTCTTGCTCAGGAATCAGGAAATACAATAGAAGCTGTCTGAACTAGAGTTAGCCCAGGCAATTGTGGTTTGTTTCATTTCAAATTGTCTAGCCTTTGCTAGAGATGAACATGATAATCTGTGCTTTTCATATGCATGGTAAAGGAACAAGCAAGCAAGCAGAATGGTAGAAAGATTTACTTGTTTCGGTCATGTTATGTCCTACAACAAGCCATTGACCAAGCCAAATTACATGGCTAAATTCAAAGTTTAGGACTGGGAAACATAGTCCAAGCTAGTCACCATTGTTATAATCTTATTATGATTATAATACTTAATCAAATTGATATTTAATGAATTTTTTAAGTCATAGAAGTTCTAGATCACAGGATAATTCCAAAGTTCATGGTTCTAACTCGTGTTTTAATACAATAGCTTTTTGTTAACCTTGAAATGGTTTTATCCAAAACAAAACCTGCCATGGCCAGGTATTATGGAATATGCCTTAATCCCAAAACTCATGAGGTAAAGGCAGGTGGAGCTCTGTGAGTTTGAGGCCAACCAGGTCTACATTGTGACTTCCAGAAAAACCAGGATTATATAGGACGACCCTATCTCAAAAGAAAAAAAAGAACAAAATGATATTGGCATATTATATATTAACTTCATAAATGAACAATAGTCAATATTATTTAAATTCTTGTATCAAGACCTCCAAAATATATTTCTGGTTTAAGTACTCACCAACTGTATTACTCCCTGATTCAACACAATTCTCTTGCTTGGTTTTCAGCTGACAAACAGGAAACCTCCTCTGTGGTCTCATTATATAAATATCCCTCCTATACGTATGATCACAATTTTACAGCTTTGTGTTCTTCATGCTGGACTTAGATAACTCCAGTCCCTTTAACTGTTCCTTGTTGAGCCTATTTTCTATTTCTTTGAAATTCTTCATTATGTTCTTCTATACTCCCCATATCTCAATGTCCTTTTTACAATATAAAAATGTCCATATCCATAAACAAGATGTTTTGGCTAATGTTGAATTTAATGAAAACCTATTCTAACCTTGGGAATTAATCTCCTATTAAGGTTCCATTATTCACTGGTGGGGTAAGAATATAACTTTTCTGTTCCACTCAATTCTAACCTGGTCTATTCTAAAGAATGTTAAAGTTAAATTAATATCATTTAAATAACATTTCTGTGACCTCATTCAAAGTCTCTGGTATTGTGCATAGAATGTTTCCATTATTAATTCATACTATGTGGTGCATGAAGGGATCAAAACAAAATAAAGTTCAGGTGTATCCAAGGAGGTCAGCCACAAAAGTTCCTAGGAGGATGTGCTGAAGAACATTTTATACTAGAAATATCAAAGTCCTGAAGAATAGTAGATATAGGAATTAATTTAAAAAAGATCTAGTGTCTTATTCATGAATAAAAGATAATCAGCCACAGGCAATTCTGAAATAATTAGGTATGTAAACTAGTAATGCTTTATAAAATAGCTGTCGACATAGATGTGGTTACTCAATCTTCTCACATTAATTTTCCCTGAAAGTCTCACCTTTAACCTACCATCCCAAAGAAAAGTCTGAAAAATCATAGTTTCCATTTATCTATTCTTTTCTTCATTAGGGCTTTTGAGAGCCTCAGAAGATAAACCTATGCTAGAAACAGCCATGCCATAGAACTCTGCTGTTTACAGATTGACAATAGAGAAAGTATAAGGAAGAAGAAGAATCTAGTGCTCCAGACTTCCTCAAGGCCATCAGGATGTTTCAAATGCACTAATAAAAAACAAGTTGCAAACATTAAGCAGATATTGACTTATGTTGAAGGCAGGTACATGTGTATTGAATTGTGGGCTAAATATTGATTAGAGATAAAATCAATATTAATGTCAAGGAACAAAGCATCTTGGTACTGACTGAAACCTAAGTCAGCACATACCATTTTACATTCTATTATCAAAATTGTGACTAGAATTTTAATCTACTTTTCACAACTGAGCACTATTTAAGCAACTCATGTTAGTTGATCATGATTCCTGTCCTAAAGATGAAGTCTATTTACTCCATTTCTATTACTCTAAAGGAAGAAGAATGTATTATTAACTGTGGGATAATCATCTTTGTACTCTCCTTCTAAAAAAGTCTGACAATAGAAGGTAGAAAGGAAAGAAGTTTGAGAACAAAAGAAACAGTTTATGTTTTAGCTCACTAACCACTGAATAAATATTTAGCTTCTAGAAAGGCTTTAATGACTCTGAGGCTCATATATACAATGGAGAAAGCAATCAAGTTGCTTTGAGACACACCTATATCTCACTGTGTTTACATTCAAATGTATTCAAGGGATTATCTAAACATACATCTTCCTATCTTCCTCCTCACCTGTCAACTCATAGTGATCTATCTTCCATACTTATAACCAAACTAATCTTGTTCATTTATTATCTATTTCTCCATTGATAAGTCTTGCAGATTCTTAGTACTCCCCTAGTTCAATCATGGCCATCCAACCCCCTGTAAAAGATTTCTACCCCTTGGCTCCTAAGTCTATATGTTCTGGATTCTCAGTCGTAGCTATGGTTATTCTCTCCCAGCATTCACCCTAAATTCAATTTCTCCTGCTTAGTTCTTTAGGGCTGTGGTTTTCATTCCTTGGAGCTCCTCCTTTTCTCTAACAATGATGCCCACTGTGCCTATGTTAATTCACATACATTTGTGGTTACCACCTACATGCTATTGAGTAAAAAAAAGCTCACAACTCATTCATTTCATTGAAAAAGACACAGAGATATTGTATTAATTCTATTTGGTATTATTACTAAAAACCTGAAACCAGATATTGGGAAAAAGCTGAAATATCAAAGAGACAAGGAAACAAACCACAGCTACTTTTCACCTCAGCTGAAAGGTAACAACAAGCAAAGGTGAACTTCTCCCTCCTCTTTATCTGCTCAACTTCTTCACTTCCTGGTTCAAATTTCCTAGTGCTAAAGGTGAGTACCACCACTGCCTGTTTCTGTTTGGCATTGAATTCACAGAAATCAAAGATTGCTAAGATTAAGGGCATGGGTGACCACTCCCTGACCTTCATGACTAGATTCTATCCTCTGATATTTCAGGCTGTTTTTATTAAATATATAATATACAATATATCATCCCACAGGACCAGCTGTGCTGGCATATACCTCTAATCACAGTATGTGAGACAGAAGTAGTAAAAGCTAGATGAGTGGGAGACCAGCCTGAAGTTCAAAGAGAAATTAATATAAAAATGAAGTAGTATATGTTATAATAAAATTAACATATTTGAATATTAATCTTAAATAAGATTTTATACAATAATATACTTTAACACACACATATATGGTTATCTATTACCCCAGACAGAAATTATAAATTAAAAGCAAAACATGCTACCCATACTGTTTGTTCTATCTAGCTACAAGTTGTATCTGGAGTGAAAAAGCTAAGTGGGATAAGTTAACATCTCTTTAAATCATAAACAGCAAAAGCTATAGCCATGTATATATTTGTTTTCTTCTCATGCTTATCCTTATTAATTCTTCTAAATAATAGATGTTGTCAATCTAAGTGATGTTTGAATGATATTTATCAATGTGAATGATAGTCCATAGTGGAATTTGTCAATTTACTAGTCAAGCATGCTCTTGCCTCTCTGTTTATCCAAATATCACCTTAGCAGAAAGAACTTCCCTTACTATTCTGTATAAATTAGCATTCTCTTCAAAAGCATTAATCATTTCTCCATATCCTACTTCATATTATCTATAGAGCACATCCAATGAATTGATTCCTCTATATTTATTTTATATCTCAACGAAAAGTTTAGTTTTTTTCTAGAATGTCAAATATTTTATGTGTCACACTAATGACTTCAATGTCTAGAAAAATGGTACAAATCATCATAATCAATAAATATTTACTAAACAAGTGAATAAAATGACCGAAGTGTACTAACTTCTCAACAAATCA
This sequence comes from Sigmodon hispidus, assembly GCA_004025045.1. NCBI lineage: Eukaryota > Metazoa > Chordata > Mammalia > Rodentia > Cricetidae > Sigmodon > Sigmodon hispidus. The sequence continues at coordinate 52,492 of PVIH01013866.1, forward strand.
CATCCTAATAATTATTTTTGTGAGTCATTAAAATATTTTTAAAAACAAAGAACATCATGCACAAATTGCTTAACTAATTGATTAGAAGTTAGTCTGGATGTTAAAATCTATGGTAGCCATCTAAAGTTCAGTAAAAGCCAAGTATATATACTTCTAAAGATGATGTGATATAAAGATTGATTTAACTGTGTCTCAGGCTTCTGGTAGCTAAAGAGCACTAGGGATATGGAAGCCATTCTTTGGTTCTCTATTATAGTGTGTGTGGAGTTACTTTATCAAATGGCAGCAAACTATATAATGCTGTCAGGAAAGGGGGAGAGAGGAGGGTCTTCATTGCAACCTCATTTTTTATATCCTACTACTTACTACCTCTGTCTATGTTCCTCAGTCCCAAGCCATTCCCAGAAGCCACCACTGAGTCTGTGCCAGCCTCTCAAACTGACTCTGTACACTAACTTGTGCAAAGGGGCATTTTATTGAGTTTTTCTTAAGGAGCTGGGCAAAATATACAATAATTCTAAGAAAAACCTTAATTTAACTGTAAAATGAGCAATACACTGTAACAAAAATGTTTAATAAATATGAAAAGAATAAACATCCTAAGAAAGTTTAGCCATCTTCATAGATATGCATATGACTTTATAGTGGAAGCATTCTTCAAGGAAAATAATTGTAAGTTATTGTTAATGGCTCAGTCAGCTTAGTGGTATATAACATTTGAGTCCCCCAAAGACTTAAGATTATTAAGGGCATTAATAACTAGAAGCAATAGATCTATTTTAAACTTGGGGTCGAGGACTCAACTTTGAGTAGTGTATTATACAGCAGAGTTGAGATGGGGGTCACAGTAAAAGTGTTACTGGTAACATTTAGCAGAGGTAGAATTAGAGCCCTATGTACTCTTCGAAACTCTTTAACTCTACGAAAAGGTACAAACAAGGTGCTATGTAATTGTCCTTCTAGTGGAAGTAAAAAATTAGAAGCAGGGGTTAAAATGTAAGCCCTAAGTTCCCAAAATTTGTCCTGGAGGAGGAGGTCAAAATAGCAAATTTATGAGTCAGTCCAAAGTAGACATGAAAGTGAAATAAATTAGGAGAGGTAACAATGAAAATAGGTATGTTCCATGTATAAAAGAAAATGAGTCCTTTTGATAGGAAAAACCTCATCAAATTTTATCACTTGGAATTATAATTTAAAATAGTTCCTTTTTTTACTTAAATAAATATATTTCTTTAAAATAAAGTTATATTGTAATTGGCAGAACAGTACCACATTTTCTTAACTACTCAGTAAATGCAATAAATATTAAGCAACATTATTAAGTTCCAGCCAAATACTAATACTGACTTAGCTCAAAAAAGACCTTCTCTTTGAAGGGATATTAGTGGAGCTGGAGAATGGCTCAGTGGTTAAGAGTAAATAAATATTTAAATATTTATGGTTGTTTTCTCAAAGGTCATGAGTTCAATTCCCAGCAACTACATGGTAGCTCACAACCATTTATAATGGGTCCTCTTCTGGCATGCAAGTACACATGTAGGGCACTCATACATAAAATGTAAATAAATAAATAACATCAAAAATAGCATTTGAACATTTCTGAGCACATGTGTGTGACATTTTCGTAAGTATGGTGTGTGGTAAAGGTGCTGATGTTGCCTGTAACTGGAAATGAAGACTTATTTTTAAGTGAGACTTTTCAACATTTAGGGACATTGTCTGTTTCAGTTTGGTTTTTTGATCTTATAAGGTTCACAAGTATTCAACATGAGAATAGCAATGATCCATCTACCCAAGTGAGGATTCACCATATGTTTGCATAGGTGATTTATTTGAAGTTGTTAACATTCACCCTCCTGTCTTTCAACTACACATGGTATGTATTAATGGCCCCAATACATACTTTGGAGATGCAATTAATACTATTACTCAATGGTTTTCCTTTTGTCTATTTGAATAGAATCAATTCTTTTATTTTCTCTTTTACTGAATTTGACCTAAAATTGTGAAGAAAATAGAGATTCTGTGATTTTTATAATCAAGACACCATTAAGTAGGAAAGATAGCCTTCCACTGCCATATTGATAAGTCAAATTCTGAAATATTATTTGTAATGTTACCAGGTTTCATTTTGCTCATCTTATCTGATACTCTACAGGTTAAAACTGGATAATCTGTATGTATAATGTTCCATTCAAGAATGTTAGATGAATTGTTTTCTAACTAGTACCTCCATCTTTAAAATATTTTTATTCCACATCTACATTATAATAGAGTACTGTTTTGGAAACATAGTGTCTGGATAACAAGTTAGAAGTGTCAAACTTGTTTTTAAGTTTGAGATATAAAATGATCAAGTTTACAAAAGCATGTTCTAATTATTAAGGAGACTCTGGAAGGTACTACTCTTAATCAAATGATACTTCAGGCTACTAGACTGTGGATCATCTCCATATACTCTCCAAACCCACACAGTCAATGCAACTATCAGTATCACACATTGTATGACTAAGTATAAATAGAAGAGAACACTATGCTATGAGAGAAACTAAACTTTTTAGATACTTTTTATATTGGAAATAAATGGAACACTTTCAGATTGCTAGTGGGAATGTAAAGTAATCCTTATGGTTTCCTCAAATAAACAATGAAAAATAGAGTTAACATGACCTAACTATATCAAAGAAATATATTTGAAGGACTCTTATGTCAGCAAACCACAGAGATACTTGTATATATAGTTTATTTTAGGACTACCTTAACTGTCTAAATATTAAATCAGCCTTGTTGTTCATTAATAGATTAATGGAGAAAATAAAATATATGTATGTATGTATGTATGTATATAAATGTGTGAATGTATATACATATATATTCTTCCATAAGCAGAATGAAATTATGTTATTTACAAGGAAATTGATACAACTGGAGGTCTTCACATTTAACAAAATAAGCCAAAAAAAATGAGAAAGACAAATATCACATTTCCTTTCATTTGTGGATTCTAGATTTATTAAAATATTTATTTACTTTATATCCTGACTACAGTTTCTCCTCCTTCACATCCTCCCAGTCCCACTCTCTACCTCTCCTTTGCTCCCACCCTGTCCATTCTTCATTCAGTTTTATTCAAAGAAGAGCAGGACTCCAATAGATATCAACAAAACATTGCATATCCAGTGGTAGTAAGACTAAGTGCCTTCCCATGTACTAAGGAAGGGCAAGTCAGCCCAGTATGAGAAACAGTGTCTCAGAAGCCAGCAAAAGAGTTGGAGACAGCCCCTGCTCCTATTGTTTAGGCATTATGCAAAAGACCAAAGTATGCAACTGTCATACATATGTAGAGGGCCTAGATCAATTCCATGCAATCTCCCTGGTTGTTGGTTCAGTTTTTGTAAGCTCCTATGAGCCTAGGTTATTTTCTTGTGATATCCTTGAGCCCTCTGACTCTCTGTCTTCAGTAGGATTCCTCAAGCTCTGCCCAATGTTTGGCTATGCGTCTCAGTGTCTATTTCCCACCAGCTGCTGGGTGAAACCTCTCTAATGACTACTGGACTTTGAGTGTAGCAGAATATAGTTAGGCATCATTACATTGAAATTTTTTTTCTCCAGTCTGGTTTGGTTTTATCTTAGGTCTCTGGGCCATCCAGTCTCTAGGTCCTGGCACTTCAGGTAGTGTCGGGGTGGGCTCAGTCTCATGGCATGGGTCTCAGACTGGACCAGTCTTTTGTTGGCCACTCCTACATTTCTATGTTACCTTTACCTCCAGCACATCCCACTGGCAAGACAGACTGTATAGGTCAGAGGTTATGTAGCTGGGTTGATGTCCCAATCACTCCACTGGCAGCCAGTTTAGGCTACATATCCCCCCATATTCTGGATTTTACATACAGAAATACAATTGTGTTTGTGTGTGTGTGTGTGTGTGT
>PVIH01013867.1:0-41235 GCA_004025045.1 Sigmodon hispidus
AAGGTATTAGCTCAACTATGTTCATAGCAGCATTATTTGTAATAGCAAGAACCTGGAAACAACCTAGATGTCCCTCAACTGAAGAATGGATTAACAAATTGTGGTACATCTACACAATGGAATACTACTCAGCAGTAAGAAAAAATGATATCCTAAAATTTGCAGGCAAATGGATGGATTTGGAGAATATCCTCCTGAGTGAGGTATCACAAACTCAGAAAGATAAGCAGGGGATGTACTCAGTCATTAGTGGACTCTAAACAAGAAAAGAATAAAAAGAAAGAAAGAAAAGCATGCCCAAGCTACAAACCACAACCTCTGAACAGCTTGGGATCAGAAACACCTTAGACTTACACCTTACATCCCACTCCCCTTAGAGGAACATCTGACTCAGACTTGATGTTGGGGGCAGGAAACTGGATTTGCCTTGAGTGGAGGCTGAACTAAGCAACATTGTGACCTTCAGACCTTGGGATCACTGCCCATGGTGGGGGATGGAGAGATGTGGAGAAGAAATAGTTAAAAAAAAAAAGAAGAAGAAGAAGAAGAAGAAGAAGAAGAAGAAGAAGAAGAAGAAGAAGTACGTGAAGAAATTGGAGCATGGATAGAGGAAGGAGGGCAGAGTCAAAAGAGATGTAATCTAACCACCCTAGAAGCAAGATATAAAAAAAATAGGTAAGCCACAGGCCATGAGGCTAGACATATTAATGAAAATGGGCTGAATTAAAATGGATTGGGAGGGAGGATGGAGGGGGAGTAAGGGGATACATGGATAAAAAATGCTTTATTTGATAAATTAAAAAAAGAAAAAAAGATGAGAGCACTAGCTAGCAATAAGCATTATTTATAGGTTGAACGGCATGTAATTAATATAAGCCTCTGTGTGTTTCTGTGGAACTGTGGGTCTGCGGGTTTGGGTCACGGACTACACAGGCCAGAAAAAAAAATAGTATAGAAAGGGGACAAAGAAAACAGAGGTAAAGTTCTTCTGACCTTATTTCCTGATCCCAAATAATCACACAAATGCTTATATATTAATCACAAAATTCTTGGCCAATAGCTCAAGTATATTCCTAACTAGCTCTTACATTTAAATTAACCCATTTCTATTAATCTGTATATTGCCACTTGACTTGTGGTTTTACCTGTCCTCTAGCACATTGCTTCATAGTGGCTCACTGGTATCTCTCTTGAATCCATCCTTCATCACTCCAGTCCTCAGTTTGATTGTCCCACCTAACTTTCCCTGACTTGCTATGTAACAAAGAGCTTTATTATTAACCACTGAGAGTAATACATATTCACAGTGTACAGAGGATCATCCCACAACAACTTCCCATTTTTGTCTAATCAAAAAAGAAAAGTTTTAAGTTTAACATAACATAATAAAATTACATGCAATAAAACAAGCAAAAATTATAGTTACAATATCTAGTATTGTTACATTTGATAAAATCAGAGAAATCACTCAATTATCCATCTTACCTTTGTAAGTCTAAAGTTTATTTTACAAATAAGGAGACATAGATGTAAACAGTGAGATTTTACACCATAGAGTATATTGGTACCAATAGACCTAATGTTCATTTGCTTGTAAATCTTTTTCTGGAAAGCCTTCCTATGCTTTAGATGTCTAGATGACTTTTGACTTCTTGAAAATGGGTATTTATAGTTTTCTGTGAAGATAAAAAATAAAATCTTGATCCAATACTTGAGTTTTTCTTGCAACTTAAAGAATTGTCACAAGGGTGGATGGCCCATTATTTCTCTTCATAAAAACATTTCTCTGGTTCAAAGTGAGTCTTTATTAACTTTGATGGTATACATAGCTTTCCTTCACCCGTAGAAACAAAAATGATACCTCTTCTACAACATAGCACATATCCTGGTTTCCATTCTGAGCTCAACACATCTTTGAAGTGGACAGGCTAATTTACCTTAGTCATTTTTTCTATAGTTCAATGATTTTTGTTCAAAGCTGTTGTTTCTTTCTTATTAGCACTGAGAAAATTCAAAGTTAGTAAAGCATTATATAGTCTATTTCTAAAAATACTTGTTATTCCTTTCTATTTATTTAGCATATCCTTTTGAGTCTGACTTGATCTCTCTGTAATTTTTTGCCATTACAATTGTGTAGGATTGTGTTGTATACCTCTAATACGTTTTATATTATGATAAGCAAAAGTTATTTCAGTTTACAATTCATACATATGCTGGAGCACTGACAGTCTTAATTTGTACAAGTATTCTTATAATGGCCATAACTTCTAGCAAATGTGTGATTACAGAATCTGCCTTTTCTAAATTCAAAGCAGTTGACCACTTAAATCTTGAAAAGTTGTCTATTGTATGATTTAGTTTTCCAAATCCTTTAAAATGAAAGAAATCTATCTGCCTAATTTCATTTCTGTGTATATTTTTAGGATTACTTTCTACTGCCAAGGGAATTTGGTTGTAGAAGAAACAGGTGGGACTGTCTTTTTCTTTTTCACAAATTCTCTGGCTTGTTACCAAGTGAAAGAGAAATCTTTTTTAAAACCTTTGCTATTGATGTGATTTTATTTTTATGAAACTCTGAGGTCTCTAGCACATTTTCTATAAATAATTTATCAATTTTATCAATACATTGTGCTAGAGGACCTGGCAGAACCATATGAGATTGGAGGTATATTATATAAAAGAGATGATAACTATTCCTGATTATTTCTCATAACAGAATAAATAATGAATTTAGTTCTGACTCATCATTAATAAAATCAGCAGTTTCAATGTATAAATCAACTCTTTCTGTATACTGAGAGTCAGTAATGATGTTAAGAGGTTGGGTAAAATTATCAATACTGACACACTGACAACTAGAGACCCAGAACCACCAGCTGACTCCATAGCTGATCAAAAGGGGAGTGTCACCCTAATCCCCAGGCAAAGCAGACACCGTCAGTCTCCAAAGCCCGGCCTGGGGACACAGCCTCTGATAACAAATCTCCACCCAGTCTGTCCTAACCCAAAGCCAGCTGAAAGAGCTCCCCAACTCAATCTCCAGCAAAACACAGTTGTATGGACATCCCACAGCCAATCTTGTCCAACGACAAACTGCATCATCACATAGCAACAACTGGAGACCCACAGTTCTTAGCCAACAGCCAACTAAGTGCCAACTAAGAGTGACCCCTGTGATAATTGGAGACACATAGCCTCTGGGTCCACAACTGACTTAGAACCAACTAAAAGCTGACTATGAGTGAACCAAGAAAGCAATGGGCTGTAGTATCACAAATGAGACTCAGAGCCAAATATCAAGGGAAGGCTGAAATATCAGAGAAAGGAAGCACCACAAGTCAATTTTCACTTAGCGTTTTGCAACTGTTTTAGCCTTGCTTCTAGTTATTTATGCCAGTCATTTTGGCAGTCTCTTCCCTCATTTGCTTCTCTTTTCTTTGGGGGGGTGTTATAAGCCCTTATATATCTATCTAGGTTAGGATTAAAAGCATGTAGCCTTGAACTCACAGAAACAGAAGAACTTCTGTTTCTGGAGTTGTGGGATCAAGGGTGGAGGTCACTATGCCTTGCTTTCTCTGTGCTGGGATTAAAGGTGTGTATGACTGGCTTAGCAGTTTATCTTTGTATTTAAAGTTTAAGATTTTTTTGAGCTGTCTGCCTAGGATTTGACTGGGTGCTCTCTTCCCAATATTCAGGTTTTACTAAATGTGTAGTATGTATCTACAGTGGGCAGACACCAGTGCAAAAATAGATATAACAATATAAAGAACAACAAGGTGCCACCAGAAGAGGCTGGTAGGTCTAAAACATCAAGAACTGAGCATGGCAATAAAAAGGAAACAAAAGGAAATGACCTCAAAAACAACTTTATGAAGATAATAGAAGCCTTTAAAAAAGGATATAGAAAAAGCTCTTAAAGAAACAGAAAAAAATACAAAGACTTGGAAGAGATTAACAAATTCCTTAAAGAAAATTTAAAAAAAAAAAAGAAAGAAAAAAGAATAAGAAACATTCTGGGATTTAAAAATTGAAATAGAAGCCATAAAGAATGCACAAACTAAGGAACATTCCAGGAATTAAAAATTGAAATAGAAGCAATAATAAATTCACAAATCGAGGCAATGCTGGAAATGGAAAACCTAAAGAAATGAACTAGAACTACAGATACAAACATAGAGAATGCAAGAGATGGAAGAATCACTGGAGTAGAAGATTCAATAGTAGAAATAGATATGTCAGTCAAAGAAAACAATAAAATCAAAAAGTTCATAACACAAAACATCCAGGAAATTTGGGATACCATGAAAAGATCAAAACTGAGAAAAACTGAAGTCAAAAAAAGGAAAATACTATCTCAAAGGCACAGAAAATATAGTCAACAAAACAATAGAAGGAGATTTTTCCAGCCTAAAGACAGAAATGCCTATGAAAATAAGCTTACAGAACAACAAATAGACTAGACCCCACAAAAAGTCTGTTTACCACACAATAATCAAGCCACTAAACTTACCGAACAAAGAAAACATACTAACAGATGTAAAGAAAAATGGCCAAATTACCTATAAAGGCAGATCTATCAAAATAATACCAGATTATTTAGTGGAAACAATGAAAGCAAGAAAGTCCTGGTCCCAATTAAAAATGGAGTACAGATCTAAACAGAGAATTCTCAACAGAAGAATCTCAATTGGTCAAAAGACATTTAAGGAAGTGTTTAACATCTTTAGCCATCAGAGAAATGCAAATCAAATGACTCTGAGATACCATCTTACACCTCTCAGAATGGCTAAGATCAAAAACAGGAATGACAGCCAATGCTGGAAAGGATGTGGATAAAGGGGAACAGTCTTCCACTGCTGGTGGGGATGTAAATTTGTATAGCCACTCTGAAAGCCAGTATGGCAGTTTCTCAGAAAATTGGGAATCAGCCTTCCTCAGGACCCAGAAATACCACTTTTGAGCATATACTCAAACATTGTTCAACCACAACACAAGGACATTTGCTCAACTACATGCATAACAGGATTATTCATAATAGCCAGAACCTGGAAACAATCTAAATGCCCCTCAACAAAAGAATAGATAAAGAAAATATGGTACATTTACACAATGGAGTATTATTCAATGGTTAAAATATAAACAATGACATCATAAAATTTGTAGGCAAATGGAGGAAACTAGAATAAACTATCCCGAGTTAGGTAACCCAGACCCAGAAAGACAAACATAGTATGTACTCACTCATAAGGGGGTAGTAGCAAAGAATGAATAGACTAGATTCCACAATGCCAGAGATGATAGGTAGAGAGGAGGACCCTAAGAAGGATACACCTGGATTTCTCTAGGTAGGGAAAATCGTTAAGATCTCCTGGGTAAACTGGGAGGGGTGTAGAAAGGAGAGGATAGGGGATGGGAACATGAGGGTCCAAGAAGGCCAAGTTAGGGGATGGATGGAGAGGTGAATGATGAAAGAGATACCCTGACAGAGTGAGCCACCATAGGTTTAGGAAGAAACCTGGTGCTAGAGAAATCCACAGGAACTGACAATGAGGTTCCTGCTAAGACTGCTAGCAATGCTAAAGAGGGTGCCTTGACTACCCTTCCCCTGTAGTCAGATTGGTAACTACAATAACTGTCATTAAAGAACCTACATCCAATGACTGACAGAAGCAGTTGCACACACCCACAGCCAAGCACTTGGGTGAACAGGAGTTCAGTTGGAGAAAGGGAGGAGTAACTAGAGGAGTAAGAAGGGGGTGAAAAGCTCAAGGGAAATAACCACAGGAACAGCTGACCAAAGCTAATAGGAGCTCACTGACTCTGGACTGACAGCTGGAGAGCCTGCATGGCTCTGAACTAGGTCCTCTGAATGAGGGTGACAGTTGTGTCAATCAAGCTGGTAATGGGTCCTCTGGCCATGGGACCAAGAATTATCTCAGCTACATAAACTGGCTTTTTGGAGCCCACTTTCTTTTTTTTTTTTTTTAACTTTATTTATTTATTTATTTGCCTTGGTGTTTTGCCTGAAACTGGAACTACAGACAGTTGTTAGCTGCCATGTGGGTGCTGGGAATCGAACCCGGGTCCTCTGGAAGAGCAGACGGTGCTCTTAACCGCTGAGCCATCTCTCCAGCCCCGGAGCCCACTTTCTATGGTGGGATGCCTTGTTCAGCCTTGATAGAGTGAGGAAGAGATGGGTTGTGTCTCAACTTGGTATGTTAAATACTCAAAAGAGGAGTAGATGAAGGGTGGGGTAGGGAAAAAAGTGAAGAGGAAGGTGGAACAATGGGAAGAAAAGAGAACAGTGGAGGGAATATAAAAGGAATATTATTCATAGCTTATGGCATTTTTAAATATCTAGTTTATTTAACTTTCTGTAGTACTCTAAAATTTCCTTTTAAAGAAGATGAGGATTGTGCAATTATATGTTCTGGCAATATTTGGCTAAAATACCTTTTTTTTCTTTTTTTTTAAACTTTATTTATTTATTATTTATTTATTTGCCTTGGTGTTTGCCTGGAACTGGAACTACAGACAGTTGTTAGCTGCCATGTGGGTGCTGGGAATCGAACCCTGGTCCTCTGGAAGAGCAGACGGTGCTTTTATCCGCTGAGCCATCTCTCCAGCCCCCCCTTTTTTTTTTCTTAAAGAGTGAAGACAGAAAGCACAACCATAATTTGTTGAAGGCAAAGCTGTGTTTCAATAGTGCAAACAATTCAGAGTCTCTAAAATCAATACCAAGTAGATTACCTTTGGTTACAAAGTCTGGCTGCCAGCAAAACACATTCTTGTATATGAATGCATGGAGGTCCAACTTTGATTTAAAAGTATTATTTTAAATCCTTTCTTTTATAAGCCTAGTATTTAAGAAAGGACAAGAATTATACAAACATTCTCATCACAATTAAAGGTATCCTTTAGAACTGTTGTCTCTCTGGCTGGCTCATACCATGTGGTTGCCCTCAGTCAAGATGGTGGTAAAGCCATGCCATCTACCTTCTCCAGCCCTAGTCCAAGCCACAACAATCCACATGGCTTCCCCATAGCTAAGATGTTGGAAAACCACTTGTTTTTCAGAATGGCTCCAACTCCTTAGTTATGAGTTTTAAGTTAATATTTTGTTACAGATTTTTTAACCATATCCACTTGCCTTTGCCATTTTGCTCTTTTGTATTCTCCTCCCTCAGTTTTTGACCTTGGACATAGAGTCTTTAACAGTATGATGCCTGAGTCTGAAAAGGGCTGAGGCATAACCCAATATCAGAGTCAGTTTTTAAAAAATAAAATAGAACAGCATAAAACAACTTTAATATTATTTATACCCAAATGACATATGAATATTTGCTACATCAGATTCAGTGGCCCAAAATCTCAGAGGTAAATTCTGAGCCTGAGTGTCTAGTTGCAGCAGTGCTAGTTAAAGTGAAGTCACACACTCAAGACCAGTCAGAAACAAACATTCAATGGCCACACACATTTAGAGATTTATCTGAGCCTGATGCAATTTTGTCTGAGTTTCTGTCTTTAACAAAACTTACATTTTTTGATACATACATATTTACAAAGTAGACAAAACTTTTCCTAAGTCCTTCAGTGTTGTCCTTTACGTGAGGAGTACTTTGTGGGCAATTGGGTTTAATTTTTGCAGGCCCAGAAATGTTGCAGAGGAACTGGCTGCCAGATTTACTACTGGAAAGAGGCAAGGAAAGGTGAGAAGGATGGGGAGGAGCTGGATATAGCAAAGATACTGACCATTAGGTGGAGCCTGTGGTGATAGGAAAGGAGAGACAGTAGAAGTGAGGGAGAGGAAAAGAGGAAGGTTGGTAAGGAGAGGAGGCTGCTCCTAGACTTTTGTTGTGGAGGGGAAGAAAGGGGGAGGTGTGAGTAAAAAGGAGAGGGTGGCCACTAGGTAGAACATTTGGCCCTGTAGCAGGGAGAGGGGTAAATGGTGTTCAGGGTAGGGGTGAGTGTGCCTATGACTCAGGTGGCTCAGTCAGGGCAGAGTGTTCAGGGTCTGAGTCTGAGATCAAAGGGCATCAGAATACACTGTAACCCTAGCCAGCAAGCCTTGGTCAGTATAGCACTGGCTACACTGTAACCCTGGCCAGCAAGCCTTGGGCTGTGGGAATTGGCTACACTGTAACCCTGGCCAGCAAGCCTTGAGTCAATGAGTATGGGCTACACAGGAAGAGATGGGAGCACAGTTCCCTGAATCCTGGACAAAGGGAGTTCGGACCATCTATTCACATGCTTGTAAAAATGTTTAAGATCACAGAACATGTTAAAGTCAAAATGTCCCCTGATGGCCACTTAGAGTGGTTATCTGGTGAGTACTGTGGCTAGACCACAGAACAAAGGAAAAATTGTCATTTTGTGTGTGTAATCTGAGACTGTCCAAATTGGAATTAATTTCATAACAGGCACCCTAGAAGTGACTGAGGATTGATTTTAGACCTAGTGCTGTCTGCTCATTTCTAAGCCTGTGCCAGAGATCAAAGGCTAAACCTAGACATTTCATTTGATAATCTGGGTCAAACTGTGGGTTTAGGGTAGCCCTGGAAAGGATGTATCTAAATCCAAAGGCTCCCCACACCAGAGACTGTCTCTGCTGAAATGCTGGCAGAGGATGTTGTGGTCCTGGACCTGGAAGAGGCACCTAATGCCTCTTAGGTAGTGACTGGAAAAGGGGCAGTTTACCCTGAGTCAAAAGTCAATCACATCTGGCAGAGAGAAATATAGAGGGAGAGGAGCATTCCTCACCCAGCAGACTGGAGGCTCAGCTCCTCCTGAAAATCATCACTAAAATAATAGGCCTTTTTGCCCTCCCCATAGTATGTTTCTTCAAAAACAGAGTAAGCCAGATCAATATGAGCTGAAAAAGTAGAACAGCAGGATTATTGAGAACAAAGCTACTCAGAGAACTAGGCCAGAGAAGTATTGCTCCTGAGCTAAGCCAGGGAGGTTATAGAGTTTGTAGGTGATGGGTGATGATGTGTCTTCCACACAATGGATTTGTCCCAAGCATGGTTAAATAAATAAATAAACAAACAAGCAAACAAACAACTGAGTGCTTAGCTGAGGACTTGGGTAGTTGACAACTTCAGGGGAGGAAGCTGCAATATCTGCAAAACATGCAGACCTGTGCTTTGGTGCCTTTCCTATGTTGGGAGACTCTTTGGGAGTGCAGTTGAGAAAGAGGAGGGGGATGGGGATTTCTGGACTATGCAGGGGCTAGCCAGAGGCTCCAATGAAACAACTGCAAAGAAAGGTTTCTAAAGTAGTCTAATTTAAAAGTACTGATATGACAGCAAAAATATTAGCTGAAACTAATCAAGAAATGGGAGAACCCAGAAGAAACTATTCTATAAATACTATGAATTACCTAGTACTTAAAAATAACCTTTGCTGTGAGCAATTTACTCAAATGTGATGTTTTAATATCTCTGATTTCTGTCATACTATTGACAACCAAAGAGATGATCTATGTGAATAAATAAATATCATCTCTCAAGCAAACTTTGACTCGTCAGCATGACTTACATAGTTCTTCCCTTTCATTGTCCTTCTAATATGATTTCTATTGGTTATCATAATTGGCCCATGACCTCCACTATGTTACTCAACTTGATTATCCATCTGATGAAATATTCCTTCAATCATTGCTGCTCAATGCCATTATTAAGACATCACCCTATTAAATATTTGTTATGGAAATATGTCAAGGGAGGGTGAGGAACCTGACTAACTCCATTTTGAAGGCAGCAGTCATTGTGCTATATTCTTAGAACTAAATTTTCATTTACTATAAAAACTGAGTGCTGTTTTTAAGTCTTTATCTTGGAAACTGACCTTACCTAGTCCATGAGCTCCACTTATTATTGAGAATTGTCTGACCCTCCCTGGTCCTCCCCAAACCCTTCCTAGTCACCTTCCCTAATCACATGATGCCCTCAGTATGTTTTTGAATTTTTCTTTGCATTTCCTTATTGCACCAATGTCTCTCTTCAGTAAACACTGCTTTGAAACTGCTCATGATTTCACTATTAAAAAGGGGTCCAAAAGAAGTGTCTGGCTTCTCTTTTTAACCAGTTTTAGGAGGCAGTTACTGGCCAGTCCTTGGGTGCACCCCAAGATAAATCAAGCTTGCTTGAAATCCTCAAATTGTAGTAGAGGTCTTCTCACTGGTAGGATTAATGGTTGCTGTTTACACAATTTAAAAAGTTGCTAACAAGTTGTATGATTGGCCAGATGAAGTATGACTCAAAAGATGGTCTGTGAATGAGCTGATACTTTATGGATTAATGTTGTGAAAAGATTCAAAGGCTTAGAGACGTGAAATGCTGGAGTGGATTTTCCACTTACAACTTAATGTCTACAATAAGAGAGTTGTAAATATGTCCTTCACACATATTACATGAAACAGATTTGTAGGAGAAGCAGCATAGACTTGAAGAGCTCTGTAATCCTACTTCTATCTGTGTGTGAGAGAGATTTTTATAGTGTTTGTGTGTAACAGGAGGCATTATTGTGTCAGTATTCCCACTCAATTGTATATCTTAGAAACAATGTTCCTAATTAGCCAGTAAAGTAACAAGGGCTGAGTAATAGTACCAAAACTATAGACAAGGTAAATGTAGCACATATGGACAGCACAGGCAAAGCAATGTTCATAAAATGTCTTCTATAAACCTTTGGCACTGACTATTTATTAATTATGTTTCCAGAATAGAATAAATAGAAAACCTGTTAAGGTTTTCCATATTTATGTAAGTAGAAAAATTTTACAAATAACTTAATGGCTACTTTGAAGCATAGCAATGGGAATCATAAACTCTTAGCCAATTTCTAGATTTGAGTCAGTTTATAGATCCAGAAGCTTTTGAATAAAGGAAGGCCTATACTCCTCTGAGGAAAGACCTTACTAACATCTCCCAAACTTTACTCCTAATATTTTTTCATGTGTTCCCCAAAGGAATCTATGTCCCTTCACTAGGGTAACTATATATTGGGGTAAAGGAAATAATTAAATCTTTCAGAACCTACTAGACATACTCTGAACTAATATTAATTTCAATTCCTCTCCCAAACAGCATCATAGTTCCTACTGGTAAGTTGATTTTGTAGAGGTCAAGATGTCAATATAGTTTTGGCCAAAATCTGACTCATGGATCTAGGTGGTCCCTAAACATATCATGGTGTCTATTGGGTTATTTTCCCAGTGTGAAAATGAATAACTGTAATAGATGAAAGTGAGGGGGTTCCCCACACTTGTTACCCAATCAAGGGAGCAAGGAATGTTAAAGTCAAATGGCTAAATGGAAGTGATCAGAGAGCTGCCTTTATCAGGGAAAATGGTAAACTGAAATAATATCACACCCCTGGAGGAATTGCAGAAATTAGTGCTACTATCAAGGACTTGAAAAATGCAGACATGGTGATCCCCATCACATCTCCCTTTGTATTTCGCATTTGTCCTGTACAGAAGAAAGAGTTCTGTCATGAAGAACAAAAGCTGATTATCATAAAATTAATCAAATAGTGATCCTATTTGAAGCTGCTATGCCAAATGTATCTCTCTTACTTGAGCAGATTAACATAGATATCCTGGTACCTGTTTTACATCTATTCATTGTGCAAGTAATTCTTTCTCCATACTTATCTGTAGGGACCACAAGAAATAATTTGCTTTCATCAGTGAAGACTGGCAGTATATTCATCTTTAGTGTTCTATCTCAATCACATATTAATTCTCTTGTCCTGTGTTGCAACTTAACAGGAAGCTTTATTGCTTTTCTCTTTCACAATATACCACACTAATACATTTTATTGATGACGTTGTGTTGATTGAACCAAGTGAGGAGGATATAGCAACTATTTTGAGCTTGTTAGTATATAAATAAGAGAATGGGAAATAAATACAAAAATTTCAAAGGTTGTTTACTTCAGTAAAATTTTTAGAGGTCTAATGGTTTAAAGAATGTGAATTTTTTCCTTCTAGCAGTAAAGATAAATTTTTATGCCCAGTCCCTCCTACTACAAAAAAAGAAGTATATCACTTGGTGAGTCCATTTGGATTTCAGAGGTAGCACATTTCTAAGTTGGATTTGCTATTCTGGTCTGTCTTAGTCAGTGTTCTATTGCTGTGAAGAGACATCATGACCACAGCAAGTCTTATAAAGAAAAGTACTTAATTGAGGCTTGCTTCCAGTTTCAGTCCATTGTCATCATGGCACACAGAATGGCAACATGCAAGCAGACATAGTGCTGGAGAAATTGCTGAAGAATTCTACATACAGATCCACAGGAATCAGGAATAAAGAATCACTAGCACTGTCTTGAGCTTTTGAAATCCCAGTGCCCATCCCCATAACACACTTCCTCTAACAAGGCCACACCTCCTAATTCTTCTCAAGCAGTGTCACTCCCTGATAACTAAGCATTCAAATGCATGAACCTATAGAGGCTATTCTTATGCAAAAGGTCACCTGGTTTATACATAGGCCATGAGACCCCAAAAGATGCCAGTTTTGACTGGGGTTTTGAACATGAACTGACTCAAACTTCTGGCTCTTCTTTGCCACTGGAGCCTTATAATCTAGCATACTCAATGATACTTGAGGTGTCAAAAACAAATTTCAAGATAAAAATTCTGTTTACAGCCTTTGAAAGGCTCCATAGGTGATAAGAGAGGTGCTTGGCATTTTGGAACAAGGCCCTGCCTATTTTCCATTTGAGAGCCAGATTTTTTTGTGGCTCATTGGGCCTTGATGGAAAAATAAATACTAGACCCTGGGCCACCAAATCACTGTGCATCCTGGAGTGCTCATCCTGAGTTGGGTATTATGAATAAATACTCAGTGCTGATGAAATCATAGTTTTTGATGGACATCTACAATCACTAATTTACTAAGCCACCATAAATCTTAATAACACTCTATAAACATTCGTTCTTATGTCCACAGAAAAGTCTTCACCCGTCATCAATGAAACTTCTTTTTGAAAGAGATTGAGACCGCTGAACCTAAGGCTCAGGGAACATTATGAAAGACGGTATGGGAGATTGTAAGAGACAAAGAATCAGTGAGTGTGTTGTGAGATTGTGTCTCCTCATAATATCAGAAACTATATCCATAAAGTCAGTTGCAGAGCCCTGTGAAGCCTGGGAATTGATCCAATGACACTTCATGCTGCCTGACCAAATCCTCACTATCTAGCTATGCAAGATAAAAGGTGCTGTGTACATGTATCTTGAGCTGGCTCAAAGGCCACACTCTTAGGAGCTGGTACCCAAAGGTCATAGGTAGAAGGGTACATGTTACCCACATCTTAAGCTAGCCAAAAGGTCACACCCAAGAGGTTTCTATTCCAAGGCCAAAGTAAAAGGATATGTGTTCCATACTACAGAGTACACCAATTGATTGTCCAGTATCAAACAGTCCTGAAAACTTACATACAAGTAACATTGTAAGGACTAAATAGTCTAATTTATCACAGTTGTTATTTATGCAATAACAACTAGTGAAAAAAAGAGACTATGAGCTTGAAGGAGATCAGCAAGAGGTATTTGGGAGGAATGAAAGGAAAATGCTATAATTAATATATTATGGAAAAAATAAAAACTTTCTGTACTCTGCATTATTTTTAATAACCATGAGCATGTTGTTTTGATTCACTATTAAAATAAATCAATTTTTCCTGAGAATAACTGAAAAAAAAAAAAAAAACACAGATGTGGCTGTTACATGGGATTTCTGACCCCATCTGGCCAGCGGTCCAGACCCACATACCTGCAATCCCACCACTTAGCCAACTTAGCCACCCACCACTGCTTAGACCCCCCAAAATGACTCAGACACTTATACTAATTTCATGCTGTTTGGCCTATGGCTCAGGCTTATTGCTAGGTAACTCTTTAATCTTAATTCAACCCATCTCCATTAATCTGTCCTGTCTCCATTAATCTGAGCCTGTGGCTCACCTGTTTTGTTACATCTTACATCATGGGTAGGTGGATCATCTCCATCTGACTCAACCCTCCTTCTCCAACCTAGGTTCCAATTTCCCACCTACTGCTATGGTGCCTGCCATGGCCAAAACAGTTCCTTTATTTAAAGAATGATATTCACAGGAAATAGAAAGACATTCTCACATCAGGTGGCCATTAGAATTGTACCATTCATTAAGGGTCTTATAGATTCATTACCAAAAGTTTTACTACCATATCCTGCACTCTTGTGTTCTGCTATCCCTACAAGTGTTGGTCCCAGATGTAAGACTGCTTCTGCTAAGAGGCACAATAAACATTCCATCAAACTTAAGCCTAAACTTTCCCATAGATACTTTAGTATCTTGAGCCAAACAGCTCTGAAGGGTTTGTTGATATGAGGATTGATTGAGAAATAGTGCTTGGTGAAATTGGACTGCTTTTCTACAAGAGAGAATATGCCCACAGTCCAAGTGATTCTTCAGGGTGTCTCTTAGGGTTACCATGTTCAACAACTGAAGTCAATGGGAAACTACAACAACCCAATCCACACTATATGTCACATTTGTTTATGCTGTGGAACATTTGTTTTAGTGATACAAAGATGAGCACATCTTTGTATTCTTTGATGTTGTACTTGTTTAACTTTGTGAAGCTGTGTTATTTAACCTGTCTAAAACACCAGATTGATCTAATAAAGAGCTGAACGGCCAATGGGGGACAAGAGAAAGAATAGATGGAACTGTCAGGCAGAGAGAATAAATAGAAAGAGAAAAAGAGCAAGAGAGTAAGAAGAGAATGATGCTAAGGGTCAGTCACTGGGCTACACAGCCAATCACAGAGTAAGAATGAAAGTCAAATATACAGAAAAAAAAAGCCCAGAGGCAAATGATGGATGACATAATTTAAGGAAAGCTGCCGAGAAACAAGCCAAGCCAAGGCTGGGCATTTATAAGTAGGAATAAGCCTCCACGTGTGATTTATTTGGGAGCTGCATGGCAGGCATGCTCAAAGGGCAAAAACAGCCAACAATACCAGGTAGAATAATAAATGGCTCAGACCCTTCAGGAAGAAGATGTAGGTCATAGTTCCTTTTAAATATTCCAGACCTGTTGTAGTGCTTTCTGAAGGTCCAGTTAATATGAATGGGTTATAGAAAGATATGATTATAAATTTTAGCTAAGGCCACATGACATGTTATAAAAGGAATTATAATTTCTATGTGTGTTTGTCATGTTTTGCTAAAAATATGTTTCAATATGCACATAAATTAAACAGACATTGTGTTTTCTTTATTTCTTTGTCATCTAAAATAACATTAAGTAAGATCATATAAGTAGTTTAGTGTTGTAAAATCTAAATTATCAAAGAGATCTGATGAAAGTGCAGTCTTGCTACTTGCCCAATTTTCTTCTTGATGGTGAGTGTAGCTATAAATTTTTGTTATAACTACTGCTGTCACTGCGGCTGCCCTTCAATGACATCAGAGTCAAGCATCTTCAACTCTAGCATGGGCTAAAAAACAGCCACTCCCTGAGTCTTCCTGGTCTTTGGCACCACATTGAGAGTGCTAAAGCACCTCCCATCCCAGACTAAGCAGGCACTAAGTTCTAAGCCTCACCAGCATGTAGGTAGCTACTCTTAATCTATACACAATCATGTAAATAAATCTAACATGTCTCCTTTTATAATATACTTCATTCATCAATTTTGATCTGTTAGAGACCCTAATACAAACACTTGGCTTGGTATAGAGGCTTTGGGTCATATGGTATCACTTTACCTGAAGATTGAGTTCAACCACTTAGGTAGTTAATCAATCATGCCTACATAAAAAAAGGGTCAATAAAAATTCTAAAATTTGAAGATCTAAAGAGCTTCCCTGAAAAGACAGTTATATATCAATGTACACTGTTGATGCTGGAGTAAAGAACAAGAGCTTGAAGAAGCATGTCTTGACTATAGGGCAAAGATATGACTATAGCCTTTTATTATCCCCAGAATTAATTTCTTGACATAGTTTTTTTTTTCAGGAGATGATTAATTATCTGGGCTCTTAATAGTAAAATTACATATTGGTACCTATATTCCTTTCTTATAATAAGCTGTAAAATTGAGCAAAACAACTTTCTGCTAATTCAGTGAGATCTAACAAATTGTCAAATATGATACTGTTTGGAGGAATCCTTTTCTTGCACTTGGTACTGGAAATGGGAGGAATTCTTGGGATTGTGCCCCAAAACAGCTTTTCTAACTTTAGGTAATAAATAAATCTTAAATCCATCAAACAGATAATTTTGCTTTTTATCATATAAACTGTGTTATTGATATATTATTTAAAAATTATCACCTCTTTTCATGTTTATATTTATGCTATAACTTAATATATATATTATATACATAAAAACCACATACATGGTAAGTTGAAGCAAAAGAGGGTGATTTTAAGAACTAATAATTGTAGTGGCCCACACTTCTTGGGGTCATGAAGTCAGGCTCAGGCCTGTTGACTGAAAAGATACAGGCAGGTCATTCTTCCAAGAAGAATGCAGTTTACTGAAGGTCAATCTCAGACTTATATACCAGGTGTTTTCAGGGGTGTGGAACCGTGGAAATTCCCCAGGCACCAAATAAACAGCTAAAGCTTCCTCATCTAACCACCGCTCCCCCAGGCAGGAAGGCTTAAACATACTGGACAGGGCATGGAGTGTGGAAAGCAGCTAGTAATCCACAGGCTGTGTCCTTCAGAGCTCAGAGTGCAGGTGAAAGTCAGAGCAGGGGCCTACAAGTAACGTTTTCTTGGTGGAATGTGGTGATATATTTTAAATTTAATCAAATCAGCCTATCATATCAGAGGACAGAATCACCCAAAGTCAAACCATGAGAGGTCAAAGAATAGTAACTCAGGCCTTTAATCCCATCATGGAAATGACCAAGTGGTGACCTATGCCTTTAATCTCATATATCAGGAGACAGAGATCTTTCTGTCTTTCTGTAAATTCAAGGCATAATAACCAAACAGTAGTAGCTCACACCTTTAATCCTAACTCTAGGATTACAATGTAGAATTGAACCCAGAAGTGAAACAACTGGGCAAAGAAGGTATTTAAGGTAGGAGTAGGAAGACAGAGATTTATTCTGTAGAAGCAACAAGGAGCCAGGCTGAGGAATCATGAAGGTAGCTTTTACTATGAGAAGTTGCCTGGGTGAAAACTGACTGTCGTCTGTTTCCTCTCTCTGATATTCCAGCTTTTCCTCCATATCTGGCTCTGAGTTTTCATTAAATACCAACTAGAATTTGTGTTTCAGTGGAGCCATTAAAATACTTTGGTTCTATGATCTCTGAAGAGAGAAAACTTAGCTCAAGAAACCCCATTTTGCATTCTAGTAGCTATTTTATAAAAAAGTAAAATAAAGTTTAGTTTCTCATTTCTGGCACGGGGGTGCTGCCCACGTCTGGGAGAATAGTCATGCCTGATCAGTCCTGGGAAAAGAACATGTCCTAAAAGAGTAGACCTAGTAGGTAGTCTCCCCAGTTCTGAGAGAAGAATACCAGCCCAGCTCTGAGAGATCAGCCAAGACATCAGCCCTGGTCTGGGAAAGGAATAGATTCTCACTTGACTAGTTCTGGGAAAAACCAGCCACCCAAGGTAGGATCTCATTGTGGTCCATCCAGGTGAGATCCAAAGATACTCTAGGGCAGAAAGACCCTAAGCACAAGCCAATCAGAAGCACGTCAGCACTATACCCCCAAGCAACTAACTTTGTTGTAGCTTTTTCCTATATATATAAAATCCCTTATAGCTAAAGGCACCAGCTACTTCCTGCTCTGTTGTCACAGAAGCTTGAAGGATGCTCCCTACTTGGCTTGTATTGTGCTGCCAATAAATCTTGCCGTTTGCATTTTGGACATTTCTGGTTTCGGTGGTCTCTCTGTGGGTTGAGCTCTGGACACAACAATCTCAAGTCAGGATTAGAAAGATCAAGAAAATTATAGCACATAGGAAGTGAAAATAGCTTTGAGTCTAGTTGAATCTTCTTGCTGAGAAGCAAGAATCTCAGAACAATGAACAGCATACACTGTGAAGGTTCTTGAACAGAGACAGCACTCCTTTCTTATGTAGATGGTTTATGTTAGGCTTAAGGTTTGGATAGGGCTTCATTGCTTTTCCAAATAATTTTCTATGGATTTAAAATAATACTATTAACTTTGTTTATAGTAAAGATAGTCTACGTTCCTACATTCCAAAAAAGTAGACTTTTTTTTTTTACCTTATCATTTTTAATATTATCTGGGGTCTCATTTAAGTTTCTTAGTAGACCTTTGAAGATAATAGGTTCAAACTCTACCCAAAAGTCTATATGACTATTAAAATTATCAGGAAGTTTGACTCCCTCTTAGAGAAGTTGACATCTATACTCTCTGGTAAGCTTTTTTTTTTTTTTTTTTTTTTTTTTTCCTGTAATAGCTCATTTCTATCAACTCTTTTGCTTAAAATATGTATTAAAATGTATTTTTCTCTTTGATGCTTCAAAGGAGAGGGTTAATATTTGGCAAAAGTAAGCATCTCAATTTTTCCCTCTCAGAGTTTTTATCTGGTCATGATATTGCCCCCTTTATTAAAAAGATTTTTTTCTCATATTGCATAATCCAAAGACAGTTTTGCCTCTACTCCTCCCTCACAGTTCCTCCAGGCCAGCCCTTTCATCTGGAACTGCTCCTGTGGGGACCAGGGCAGCTAGGTTACACTGCTGCCATGACAGGTTCAACAGGAATCAGCCAGAGAGTAAGCCCAGGTTTCATTTATTCTAAGGGAATGCACAATTCCAGGGAAAGCTACCGGCTGACATCACCCAGGGATGGGCTAATTAGCATCTAAGGAGAAAGTACCTGACATTTAAACATTCCAGCCATTATAGATAAGATCACCAGATGTCCTTGAGCGCAGCAGACAATTACCCACTTTCACTAAAACACCCCTAGACAAATGTGAACCAACCAGGGATCTTGAATCTTGGAAAGTCTCTCATCCCCATCTCTGCTATGATTAAAAACAAAAAACAAACCCTACTCCAACCAGGCTCAAGGTCCTCTGCTCTCACCATCCCTGTTGAAGGGACAGAGAGTACAAAATTGAGCTTGAATATAGGCTTTTTGGTTTTGCATACGTATTTGATCGCTGTGGTGGTCTTTGAAGGGTCCCCAAGATCTGGACATAATGCTCCCTTTCTGTCTCTCAATAGAAAAGAACAAGCTTCTAAGAGATAACAACAAAACATAGCAAACTAAAATATAATAAGATAAAACAAACTATCACATTGATATTGGACAAGACAAACCAACAGAAGTCAGGGAGCCTCAAGAGAAGGGATAAAAATCAGAGACCCAGGAGTTTTTATAAGAAGACTAAAATAAATATGCAGAGGGGCTGGTGCAATCCTGTGCAGGCTTTGTGCTTTCTGCTTAAGTTTCTGTGAGTTCATTTAGAGGGCCTTGTTCTCCTATCCCTCTGGCTCTTACATTTTTTTCTGCCTTCAGATATTACCTTCGATTTTTTTTTTCCTTTAGAGACTTGAAGAATTTATCATTCAAGCATACATGCTTAATTAGAGTTACTCCCAAGATATTTTATATCATCTGAGGCTATTGTGAACAGTGTTGTTTCCCTATACTTCCTTAGTTCATTTGCCATTTGTACATAGGTGGCCTATTGACTTTT
Organism: Sigmodon hispidus; assembly: GCA_004025045.1. NCBI lineage: Eukaryota > Metazoa > Chordata > Mammalia > Rodentia > Cricetidae > Sigmodon > Sigmodon hispidus. Next base: position 19,705 of record PVIH01013867.1, read on the forward strand.
TTTTTTTTTTTTTTTTTTTTTTTTTTTTTTTTTTTTTTTTTTTTTTTTTTTTTTTTTTTAGTTAATCTTATATTCAGTCACTTTGCTAAAAGTGTTTATCAGCTGTAAGAGTTCACTGATAAAATTTTAAGGTACCTTATGAATATTATCATATCATCTGCAAATAATGATAGAAGTATCTTTTTAAATACTTCTTTTAAAATTTATATTCTTCTATCTTGTGTCTCTCCTTGATCTGCTTCAGTTGTTATGTTGTGCTAACTAAGTACCGTATGGAATAGGAATGGAGAGAGTAGGCAACCTTATCTTGTTCCTGATTTTAGTAGAATCACTTTGAGCTTCTCTCCATTTAATTTGATATTGACTATAGGCTTGTTGTAAACTGCATTTATCCTCTTATATTCCTAATCTCTCTAGGACTTTTATCAGAACAAAAATTTGGATTTTGTCAGAAGACTCCTCTGCATCAAATGAGATGGTCATATGTTTTTTTGTCCTTCAGTTTGTTTATGTGGCGGATTATGTAATGAAAACTGGCCTGAAATATTTTTTACATTGTTGGGTGTTTAGGTGGTTTAGGTGTCAGGGTAACCATGGCCTTATAAAATGAATTAAACAATGTTCTTTCTGTCTCTACTTTGTGGAATCATTTGAAACGTATTGGTATTAGCTCGCCTTTCAAAGTCTGGTAGAATTCTGCACTAAAAATTGTCTGGCCCTGGATGTCTTTTGGTTGGGATAGTTTTAATGACTGCTTTTATTTCTCTAGGGGTTGTAGATCTGTTTAAATTGTTTATTTCATCTTGATTTAACTTTGGTAAGTGGTACCTGTTGAAAGAAGTGCCCATTCCTTTTAGATTTTTCAATTTGGTTGTAGTAGAGTATGTTCTTAGGATTCTGTGGATTTCCTAAGTAGCTGCTATATGTCTCTCTTTTCATCTCTAATTTTGTTAATTTGAATCTTCTCCCTCTTCACATTTTACTTAGTTTGGCTAAAAGTTTGTCAATTTTATTGAATTTCTCTAAGAACCAACTCTTTATTTTATTGAAAAAAAAAATCAGTAAAATGTAGTCAGAGGTTTCTGTCCTGTCAGAAACTCTCAAATACCCTGCAACTGCTTCCCAAATAATTAACTCAGACAGAGGCTTAATGTTATAGTAACTGATGGGTCAGTAGCTCAAGCACATTACTATCTAGCTCTGACATTTAAATTAACCCATAATTCTTACCTTTGTTTAGCCACATTGCTTGGTACTTTTTCTCAGTACAGCATTCTCATTGCATCTTCCGCAACTGGCTGGCATTCATTTGCTCCTGTGTTATCCTGAATTTCTCTAAATGATTTATTTATTTTCTCTTTAGGACCTCCATCATTTTATACATGCTGCTTTAAGGTATTTTTCTTGTGCTTCAACTCTTCAGAGCTTGTTTTGGTAAGGCTGTTGGGTTCTAGTGTAGACTCATTTTCCTGCCTGTTATGGAATGTGCTTGTATGCTTGTTATCTAGCCATCTGGGATTGGGATGGATATAGATCTAGGTGCTGATTTACGGTTTTGTTTTTATTGAGTGGGTGTTTTATTCCTTGGTTTCTCTTTCCCTTCTCATCACACTTTTAAGAGAGTGTGATGGCTGTATGCCGTCTGATAGGAAACTTTTTGTGGATTTGGTAGGTGTGTTCACTGGAAGTTTCAGGTAAAATAAATGTTTCTGGGTTTGGGGAGCTAGCACTTAGGCATGGAGATACACTAGGTTTCTGAAGGGTTTCACAGGAAGAGGGAGAGTAGAATGTCTCACCAGACTGCTTATTTAGTCTCCGTGGAATGCAGGGAGACAGTGAAGAGCACTTCTCACAGGACTTTTACTACAGATCTGGGAATGAGACTGGGAGTTTGGGTCTGGTTCCCTTGCCTTCTCGCCTAGTGTGTTCCTAGTGTTCCTGCTGGTGTTGGTGGCTGGGATACTGGAATGAGGAGGCAGAAGGAAGGCTGGAGGGGAAGATGTTTGTGTTCTGCTGGGGTTAGGGTCAGAAAGAAAAGGGAGGTCACAGCAGGTGTTCTGCTACAGAGCTGGGGATGAGGTTAGGGGGACTGAGTGTGGAGGAGCAGAAGGCAAGGTGAAGCTCTGTGGTTGCTCATCTGTTTCCCTGTCAAGACTGTCACTTGGCTTGCAGGGTGTGTCTGGTAGGGCTAGGCAACAAGTGGAGAGATGGGGGTTAGAAGGGAAAGCTCTATGGGATCTACTAGAGATGTGCTGGCGGAGGAGAGAGGAAGGGAGTGGAGGGGAGGGGAGTATAGTGGAGGGGAGTATAGTGGAGGGGAGTGAAGTGGAGTGGAGGGGAGGGGAGGGCGCAGCAGGTGTTCTTGTAGTAGAGCAGGGGGTTGGACTGTGAGACTGGATCTGAAGGAACAGAGAGAGAAGTGAAGATTTTTAGTCATCCTACCCATTCTCTGGCAAGAGTGTTAAGATATCTGTAATAAACTCCAGTTCATACTGGCAGAAGTATGTTTTTATTTAAAAGCCAAGAATGTAGGTTTACTGGACTTGAGGGTTTCAAAAGATTTAGGGAACTTCACAGGATTTGGGGTGAAAGCATGGAGCTATGTCCTGTATATTGTCACTATGGGTCAGAAAATCAATTTCTGAAAGACAAGTATTGTTGATGAAGAAACGTAGTATTTGCCGGCCAATAGAAAACAAGGAGTGCTGCTCATAGTTTGCCTCTTAAGAACCAGCACAAGATAAGTATAGATAGAAGTTAAGTTGTAGGTACAGGATGGAAATAATAGAGGAACTAATGAGGATTATGGAAGGGAATAATGTTCATGTACTTTCTATAAATAGACAGCAAAAATGTAGAGGCAAACTCTCTTCACCCCTTTCCTAATCTAGTATCTCTTGTCATGGCGGCTGGTAGTTGTGATAAGAGTCCAGCAGTGTGTGAACCCACTAGGCTAATTTCAGTCAAGTTAGCCCTATATGGTAGCTATATTTAGGTAAACCATTCTCCCTCTCTTTCCATGTTAAATATATTACACACATATATGTATAGCACAAAACACACATGGATGGGGATTACATCTAGGTCCTTGTACATAGTAGGGAAGTGTTTTATTATTGAGCTGTGAATAATTCAATTCTAAAAAGATGAGCATGTATATACACAGAACTAGTAGGACTTGACCCAAAGGCTAAGACAACAAAGAGCATAAATACAATATGAATGCAAAGATGTGAGGCCTTTCCATTACATTCAAATTACCCATTGATGGCCCTCAAAAATGGTCTTCAAGTTTCTGAAAAGTTGCACAGGCAAGTGTTTCTTCTTCTTTTTAAAACATATATGGAAGAGAAGTTATCTACAACAAATAATAAGAAAACTAATAATATATTGACTAGTTGCATGATGTTCCTAATTAGTAATCTTAAATAAGTTGTGGTTGGTTTCTACTTCAGTTCTGGGGATTGTGCCCAGGGCCCATGCATGCTAGGATGGTGTTCTAACACTGAACTATGCTGCTACTCTACAAGTGAATGATCCTTAAGTCAACTAAGAACAATCAAATCTAAATGGCTTATGGTTTTCCTTAGCAATATCAACACAGAGAGGATGATGAGAAGATTGTGATTTTGCTCACAGTCTGCCTGAAACCTGAACAGACTCTGTGGGCTTACTAAAAATATTTTAGGGGATGGCATTTTTCCTTGATGACACTACTTTTGAGTTTTTAGTACAGACTGAACTTAGAAGGCAGAACCTCTAATTACTTTGCTATGCTTTACTCATACCTATCTGATCTTGGTTAATGTCAGAAAAGTTAACTGATTCTCAAAATCGAAGACATAGTTGAGACCTAATTCCAATAACATTGATTAGACAGAATTCTGTCCTTAAATCTCACAAAATGTTTTCCTCAATGAATTTGTCTTAGTTGCAAAAATGTTAAAGCTCAGTGTTAGTTATGGAATATAGGTTTAATTTTGTTTGTAATATATGAAAATATTATATTTTGTAGCATATTTGTAGGTATCATTTGATGTAAAGAGTGCTGCTGATCGACAAGGTGACAGGTATCTGAGATTATGATAATAGGTGCCTGATATAGAATGAAGAAATGGGAAACACTGTAGAGAGGTATTTCCTTGATCTAAGACAGACCAGCTGTTAGCCAGGAAGGACCAAATCTCCTTTCCTTTATCTCTATCAGAGATTCATCTTTTTCCTCACAGATTTATGGGAAATACTTTTATGCCCTGGGGAAGCGAGAGTCTACTATTCAAGGGAAAGTGTTTGTGTTGGAGGAAGACTCATTCTATTTTCAGTACATAGCCTCATTCTTGATTGCTGACAATTTGGAGCAGTAGATATAAAAAGAGTATTTTCTATTGGTTGTTGTTATGGAATACCAATTTCTTTTGCTTAATAATAAGTCACTTTCAAGCTTACTGGGTTAAAATAGCAAGTTTCCAATTATTTCTGTGTATCAGGTATTCAGAGCAAGACAAAGAAAGACTGGCTTCTCTTTACAAAATTCAGACTCAGCAGATAAAGTCATGATTCATTCATTCCTGTATAGCTCTGAATTGTTGGATGCCTATTTATGTCAATGGCAAGCAGTTCATTACTGAGCAATAGTACATTCTTTGAGTGGGGCTTTATGTAGTATGACATTGTAAGGTCAGGCCTTATCTTTTGATATAGTTCCTAGTATATTACTATTAAAAATAATTTTATACTTTTATCCAAATTACGTTGTTTTCCCTATTTACTTTTTTTTCTCTAGGATACTGCATTGAGTGCCCCATTTGGCTCCTCTTAGTTCTTGATTGTTGGGAGCCAAAATCTAACTTAGCCATATTTTATAAGTTAGCTCCTACAGATAGCCAGCAGTCTATACTCTAGATAGCAAATACCAGAAGACTACACACCCTTATTGTTAAGCTAAACCATGACTCCAGGCTTTCTCTTTGACCTTCTCAGATCAGCAAGGTGACCTTCCCCAGGCCCTCAACTGATAACAGATAGATTTCCATATCGATTCTACCCTGTCTGTTACTTCCCCTCACAGGCTTGCCACATTCTTTTGAATATCCCACCCCTTTCCTCCCAGCTAACTGCATGGCAGAGATTCTGTATAAATATTGGCTGTAATAATAAAGCTTAGGAGGACTTGATCAGAGAGATTTGTCTTGTCCTTCCATTCTTTGTGTTCCTGCCTTCCATTTGCTTCCTTCCCAGATTCAGGTCCACGCTGAAGACCCTGCTGGCCGGGGCACTTAATAGTTTCAAGACAGGTTTTATTATGAACTTCACTGAAGAAGCAGTTGTTACATATTTTCCTCATGGGTAGACAAGGATTATTCATTTATAGAAGTTTTGGGCTTTGAAACTCCGTCCCCATTCAGAGCAGAGCCAAAGGTCAGTGGATCCTAACCCCTGGGCCACAGTCCGGAGAATTCCTTTCCGGGATCAGGCTCGCACCCAAGGGTCTGATCTCAGAAGTGTCCCAGCAGAAGGCTCTAGGCCCTGCCCGACTAGGCCCCATATCCAGGGCAAATTGCGTCACCAGACAAGGACCAGACAAGGACTGAGGGCTTTGGAATTGCAGCCCTTGGAAATGCAGTTGCCTGTCCAGAGCTAAGATCAAAAATATAGAGGACAGCCTATGCTGGAGAGGGTGCAGAGCAAAGGGAACATTCCTCCATTGTTGGTGAGAGTGTAAGCTGGTTCACCCACTCTGGAATGCAGTATGGCGGTTTCTCAGAAAACTGGGAGCCAATCTCCCCAAAGACCCAGCAATATCACTACTGGGCATATACCCTAAAGATGCACATTCGCACTCCAAAGGCATTAGCTCAACTATGTTTATAGTAGCATTATTCGTAATAGCAAGAACCTGGAAACAAGCTAGATGCCCCTCAACTGAAGAATGGATTAACAAACTATGGTACATTTACACAATGGAGTACTACTCAGCAGTGAGAAAAAAATGATATTCTGAAATTTGCAGGCAATTGGATGGATTTGGAAAATATCTTCCTAAGTGAGGTCTCACAAACTCAGAAAGATACACATGGGATGTACTCACTCATTGGTGGACTTCAAACAAAAAAAAGCTTAGCATGGCCAAGCTGCAAACCACTACCACTGAACAGTTTGGGGTCTGAAGCACCTTGGATTGGCACCCTGGAGCCCATTCCCTCCAGAGAAACACCTGACTCAGTCTTGATGTAGGGGTGAGGAAAGTAGATCTTCCAGGAGTGGATGTTGAACTAAATCACCTTGGGACCTCCTGCCCTTGCTGGGAAGGAGATGAACTGATGGAGAGAAGAGTGAGTGACTGGGAGGGGAGGGAGGAGAGTGGTAGCCTGAATAAGGGGGTACACAGATAAAAAAAAAAAAAAACACATTCCATATTTATAAAAAAAAGAAAAAAGTTTTGAGTTTAGTTTTGTGTGTGTGTGTGTGTGTGTGTGTGTGTGTGTGTGTGTGTGCGCGCGCGCGCGCGCGCGTGCGCGCCCTGAATGAGCCTATGTAAACCCCTTGTATGTACAGGTCATTGAGGACAGAGGGCATGGAATCCTCTGGAATTGGTTTTATAGGCATTAGGCACTTGTGAGACTCACTACCTGATGTGAGTGCAGAGAACCAAACTCAGGATCTTTGAAAAAATAGTAGTAAGTGCTCTTAACAGATAAACTAGCTCTTGAACCCTGCAAGTTTATATTCAATGAACTTATTCATGGTTGTCAGCTTATCAAAATGAAAATTTGTTGCTTCTCATGATTAAAAAAACCCTGTCTGAAGCACAAAATTCAAATTGCTAATAATATAGAAAACTTTTTAGAACCTCTTTTCTTCAGTTGAAAGTTCAACTGTACAAATCACTTGAGCTCTAGCCTGAAATGAAATTCTAAATCTTACCGTGTTATGGGTTCCACTTAGACATTCTTGGCTTGTTGTTAATAGGTTGTTTTTCCTCAAGAGCATTCATTTATATTGTTACATTTTTTTTCTCATCCAAATCCTTACCTCTCCCGATGTTCCACCTCCTGTCCTATCTGTTAACAGGTTTCTCCAACGAGAGCAACAGTGCAGGCATTAATTTATTCAAATGACATTTATTAGCTATTTTGTGACAGGTATCTTCTTTCCTTGAGGATACCTTAAACACACAAGATAAAGTCATTGCTCTCATCCAGTTAATATTTTCGTACATCAGATACACTGTCAATACGTCACATTTTTGAAAGAATCAGGAGTTGAAATGAACAAGTACCAATTAGGGTAGTGCGGTACAGTATACTTTCAAGAATTCCTGAACCTTCTTTCTGAAAATATTACAAATGCAGGTTTGCTACCTGCCAGCCTTTCCTCAGTTACCTCAGGGGTGAGTCTTAGCTCTGTGTCTACAATGCTTGCTTTGGCCTTTATGGCAAAATAATGGTTTCGGAATTAAAAGAAAATCAGAATAACATATGAAAATTAAAACCATAATTTGTGTCTATTGCTTACCACTAATCTATCCTTAAGAGAAGCATCTTTCAAATATTTTTTGAAAAACAGACCACCAAAGCACTTCCCATTTGCACCAGCAGTTCTTAGATGTTAGCATTAATTTCCTGTCTTAATTTAGAGCTAAACGCAATCATTCAACCACAGTCCTCCTGTTTTAACTTGGGTAGAACGGGCAGGGTGAAGTCACATAAACCATGAGTATTGAAATTCCTCTTCCAGAACAAGGCTGCACACTAACACCCAGCCCTCTGTTCTCCCCTAATTCCTCCAGCGCCTCAAGAACAGAGGCGATGGCCTGCCCCGCCCATTTCCGGGTTGTTAGTGCTGCGGCCGTCGCATGCGTAATGACGTTTAAGTCCCCTGCAGACCCCGGAAGTGCAACTCGAACTTGTTCGGGGCGCGGATCCGAGAGAGAAAGTCATAGCAACCGCTCGAGGGAGTTCGCCCTGCGAGCTGGAAGGTCACGCCTCCTCCCGCCTACCCCTTCAGTCGTGCAGCTGGGGGCAGAGCTCAGGTAAGCAACCTCTGCGCCCGCCGCCGCGGCGAGACCCTGGAGGGGTTGGCCTGGCCGGGTCTTGGGCGGGATGCTGGCCCCTGACTGTCAGAAGCCAAGCCTCGTCTCCAGGGCACATCTCTGACCTGTGGTGTCCAAGATCTTACAGAAGGGTTGCCCCCACCTGCCCTGTCCACTCTCCAGGCCGGAGGAACACACGTGTCCTGGGGTAAATAGCCTTATATCTGAGCCCATAAGGCTCTCGTTGTCACCAAAGACCTTAGTTGCAGTAAGGGATCCTCCACTCACTGTGTTGTAGGTGTCTGGTTGAAGTTTTTAGGTCGTTGTTATACGAAAAGTGTTAACTGCTAAAGCTTTGACGTAAATTTATTGCAAACATTAGAGTGTAGTTATTAAATGCCCTCAAAGCTTTTTATCATGTGAACGTTAGTAGGATGTGTACATTTTTCTCAAAGTTACTTACGTTTGGAAACAGACTTTTCTCCCACATCCTGTGCGTTTTCCAAAGTGTCCATCTTCTGGGGCAAGTAACTTATATCTATGTATGTTTGGGCTGCATTTTAAAGAAAAATAGCATTGTCCTATTCCTCCAAGTCCTCAAAAAAGTTGCGGAGGGAAAGTTCTGTGGTCTGGACCAGCTTTGCCTTCAAGCCCTGTCAAAAATGTTCTGTTTCTCCGTGTTCTTTATCCTTTCTTGACAGGGACAGCTGCACTTACTCATTCTGAAGCTGAATCAGAGCACTTTTTAGATGCTAAATTCGGGTTTCAGTGGCAGTGCTGGAATGGAGCTTTCGGGAAACTTTCCTAGATAAAAGCCTGGTCCTTTTAACCAATGAAGCTGGCTGGAATGCCCTTTTGTCTCTGAGGGCAGCAGCAGTTGTAAATGGTAGGACAGTATCCAGGCCAAGAGGGAAATAGGATTTATAAAGCTGTGAGCTTCCATCTTTTCATCTATCTAGTATTTACTAGCTACCTTCAGCAAGTCAGATAATGTCTCATATTTAGAGAAGACAGTAGGTAACAAAATAGAAAGTCCTATGTGCTTTTATTCTACTGGGTGGAGAACAGTACGTAAGCAAAAGTAGTAAGGATCATAAGAACAAATAAAGCAAGTGGAGGGGAGAGAGAATGGTGTGATTGTTGTCTTCCAGAAGGTGAGCACACTCAGAAGTTTCTTTGCAAAAGGGGCAGTTGAGTAGAGATCTGAGTTAAGTGGACTGGACTCTGCAGCTATGCGGTAACCAATCTGGAGAATGAATATTCAATGATTTGTTATGTTCATGAGAGATCATGTTTATTGATCACTAACTTATCTTTGTGAGAAGAACATAGAGTCAGTACACAGTAAAGGGGTTTCCATGCTGTTTGCCGAGCTTTAGCAAAATTGCTAATATTTAGTCAGTTAATGTAACATGTGTGTTGCCTTTATTTTTATTAGATTGAGTTTGCCCAATAGTGTCAATATTTAGTGAATACTTCTCACCTCTATGCTAATTTAACTTATCATTTACTTTGTCACTGTAATAAGATGTATCTAACATAAAACATTTTAATAATTTCAAATATTCAGTTCAGTTGCATAGCATATGCTCACACTGTTTTGTAACCATCATTGTTATTTGTCTTTAGTACTTTTCACTTTCCCTAGATGAACCTGTTAAATACTGTCCTCATTGCCAACTACCCTTAGCCCCTGGCAACAATGTAGCTCCTTTCTGTGTATATGACTATGACCACTGTGGAAACATCATTTGAGTGTACTTAGACAGTATTTGTCTTTTTGTGACTGGGTTATTTAATTTAGGATAATCTCCTCAGCTTTCAACTATGTTATTTTATATGTCAGAATGTCCTTATAAGCTGAATATAATAATCACGGTATAAATGTATTACTTTAAACCTGTTTGTTTATCTGTGGACACTTTTGTTACTTTTACTTTTTGGCTACTGTAAATGGTGCTGTTGTGTGCATAAACATCTGTTTGTCTTATTTTCATTTCTGATGGTTATATATAGATAAATGAAACTTTTATAATATAATTTGAAATAGTTTGTATCTTGAATGTTCCTGTCTTAAGGTTTGGTCCTCAGAGAGGTCCTGTGGAGAAAAAGTAGGTCCTGGTTGGAGGTTTTAGACCAGTGAGGGCATGACCTTGAAGAAGACAGTGGAACCTTAACCCCTTCCTCCTCCCTTGGCTTCTGATTCTTGGCTAATGAGCAGTTTGCTCTGCCACGTTCTCCTTTCTGCTCCCACCCTAATGTGCTCATTTCCACAGCTACAGAAGTCATAGGACCAACCAGAGTTGTCCTGAGACCTCTAAAACTGGGAGCCGAAGGAAATCTTTCCTACTTATATGGCGACTACCTTAGTGTTTGTTATAGTGACATAAAGATGACTAATGGGTGATTCTGTCTAAGTTGTAAAGGAATTGCTGTTTTGTTTTGCTACAATGACTCCTTGGTTTTTCTTTCCCACCAGCAATGCATCAGCAATGCATAGAGTTCTAATTTTCCCACAGTTTTGTGAATATTTCACCACACTTTTTAAAACAGTAATTGCCATACTCATGACTATATAGTACTCTCTGTGGTTTTGATTCACAGACCTATGATAATTGGTGATTCCCCCCCCCATGCTTTTTTTGTCCACATGTCTTCTTTGGAGTTTTTGGAATAGTTTTGCAATCCAGGCTAGCTTCAAACTCATGATTCATTTGCCACAGCCACACTCATACTGAGATTATAGGCTGGCAGGTGTGGTAACCATTCTGAATTTTTGGGGAAAGATATGGTACTAGAGAGTTAACCAGTGCCCTATGCATGCTAGACAAATGCTATGGCATTGAGCTATGTCTCAAGCTTGTTAATTTAAGATCTGATTTTAATAAAAATTTTTGAGATTTAATTGTGATATTTTTAAGTATTGGGTTGCCTTTTAAGATGACAAACACCACATATTTTCTTGCTTTTTAACCTCAAAGTTCTATAATAGTAAAAACCCTCAAAAGACTGTAGGCTAACTAGCTATAACAATCCCATACTTAGAAATTAAAGAGAAACAAAAGCAAAACTGTTAAGTCTCTTTTGTACAATGAACAAAACTTTCAGTATCAGATTATGATGAAGAGAGCTCAAAGAAACCAAAGATCTCAGACTGCTTTACTCTGTGGTTTTATTCTTTAATTGAAAGGAAAGGGATATATTGATTGACTGGTTGTACCTGTGAAGTAGACTTTCTTTGTTTGCGAGCTGGGAAGAGAAGGAAACAGAAGGCAAAATGATGAAGAGTAAGGATATGTTGGGTTGCAATAAAACAGTCTGATGTGGCTAGAGGGACAGTGACAAAGGGGATCAGTAATAATAGACAAGGAGCACCATGACTGTCAGCCCAGAAAGGACCCAACAACCAAGTAATAAGAATAATATAGATTTACAGATTGGGATGGGGTGGGGAGGAGGGTGAGAGAGTACAAGTTCCTATCATTTTTCAGTATTTGGTTTTGAAGCAAAACTCTCCATCATCCAGAAAGACCTTCTCTTTATTAAGAAATATGTTTTAATTTATGTGGTTCAGTAGTCATTGTTTGGAAGGTATGAGCTATGTGTGATTCTGAAGAATAAGTTAAGTTCTTGAGAGTATGTACTACATAATTTTTGTTCCTATGACAGATTTGGTTGAGTGACTTTGGCTGACCTGGAACTTGCCATGTATACCACCAGGCTGGTCTCAAACTCAAAGAGATTTACCTGCCTCTGCCTCCCAAAAACTGGGATCAAAGGGAGAAACCCATTATTGTTGGCCATTAAAATATTCTTATATGTAATGTTGGCAGTGAAAGAAGTATCTTACTGAAGAAGGACTGAATGTCCACTAGGTTACAGTAACAATTTTTTTTTTTTTTGCTATTGGATTATTTTGTATGAAAACATCATTTATTAAATACTATGGGGATAGTATACTTCTTGCCTCTTTTGGTTATAAAGCTCATTTAAGTCAACCATTGTTTTGTTGTTTAAATAATGAATAAAAATTATGCCATAATGTTTGTTATTATTCTGAATTTGCTTCATATGAAATGACAGATGAGTAGCTTGGTGAAGCCTTTGCAGGTAAGTTACAAACAAGTTAGAGATAACAGCACTGCATTGCTTTCTTTGCAGCATTGTTACCCCCTTTTGTGGAAGCACTTTGATTTGCAAAGTATGCAATAATTTTGTTTCAGAGAAAGTATTACTGTCAGGAGAGATCACCAGAGCAACAGCATCTATTGTATGTACATTTCTTTATGACAGGTTTTATACTTGGTTTAATCATAGTGTTGAAGTACATATATAGGTATATAGATAAGAAAGACCTCTGACCGGATATACTACTACCTTTTAAAAAAATATTTTTTTATGCCAACTAGTTTGAGGAAGTATTGATTACTTCTGCCAGTAAAGCAGAGTTGTTCAATTTTTGCAGATCAGTTTTGGAAAATATTTCTGATTTTATTCTGCTTTGGACAAAATTATTAATCTGTTGGATCCTTAGAGTTTTATTTTTAATCACAATGTATTTATATTTTCCTAAGTGTTGCTCAGCTATATAGGAGAATACTAGAATATTATGCTCTGTAGTACTTCATACTTTGTAGAGCCAGGTGTGTTGGCACATGCCCTTGGACCCAGCTACTCAGGAGGATGAGGAAAGAGACTTAGCAATTTAGCAAAATGAGATTGTTTTCAAAAAGGAAAGGAGATGCAGCTTGGTGCTAGACCATTTCCTTAATATGGATGAGGCCCTGGTCTCAGTACTACAACAAACAAAAGTCTATCTAAGAGAGAGTTTAAAAGCCGAGAAACCTTAGTATATGTTTCTATTTAATTTAAGCAAATATCCATGATTTTGACTGAAAAGATCCCTTCTACATGAGGTTTTCATCCTCTATGGCAGTTGAAGACAGGTTACATCTCTCTGGCAATGAACCCTGTCTTCCTGTTGGTTGCACCCATGCTGTTGAGACTGGCTGTTTGTGGACACAGATGCTTAGTGCCTGCTTTTGCTGCTAACTCCCTGATGCTTATAGACATTGGACATTTGGATTCTCATACTATATAAACTTCAGTGTGACTACTGCTTGCTTTCTGTTTCTATGGTTATGCCACACCTTTTCATGTTTCTGTCCAGATACTTTCTTTCTTTTTTTTTTTTTTTAAACTTCATTTATTTATTTATTTGCCTTGGTGTTTGTCTGGAACTGGAACTACAGACAGTTGTTAGCTGCCACGTGGGTGCTGGGAATCGAACCCGGGTCCTCTGGAAGAGCAGACGGTGCTCTTAACCGCTGAGCCATCTCTCCAGCCCCTGTCCAGATACTTTCATTGTTTGGAGTTTGATACTTGGTGCAGACTCTTCTCTGGACAGTGAACGCTTATTGTCTCAACTAGATTCATGTGTCTCCTGGTCTTCAGTATCTCCTTTTTTTTCTGACAGGATCATGGTCTTTCCTATAAGTTGAATTCTGGTCAGAACTATAGGTTTTGTTCCAGGATCAACAAAATTGATGGTACTGATGGTTCTGTGGATCTTTTCACTCTAGCATTATTAACACATTTTAAAAAAATCTATTTCTTACTCTTACAGAGTTATTAAATACTTTTTTTTTGTGGGTCACTGAGGCTTTTATTTATGATGTTTAACCTCTGGGGCTACAAACACTAGCTTGGAAGTAAGACCAATCACATAATTACAAAGCTGGGGTCTCCAGGTGGTCAGGTGTGGCTTCGAGGATGTCTAAGGAAGCAGGGCACGGGAGGGGCAAGCACAGGGCTGGTTGAGAGTAGCCTCGATGACATCAGGAACAGAGTCTAAGCAGCTGGTGGCTCCAGAGATCTCCACCTACTTTACTTGGCCAGGGGTTTCCTGAAGGACTTGCCAGCAAACTTGGCCTTGCAGCCCAGCTCTTCCTCCATTCTGAGGATTTGGTTGTACTTGGCCAGGCGCTCAGATGGGCATGGGGTACCAGTCTTGATCTGCCCAGTGCAGAGCCCTACCACCAGGTCAGCGATGAAAGTATCCTCAGTCTCCCCAGAGCGATGGGACACCATGACACCCCAACTATTTTACTGGGCCAGCTTACACGCCTGCAGGGATTCAGTCACAGAGCCAATCTGGTTCACTTTGAGCAGGAGGCAATTGCAGGATTTCTCATTCACAGCCTTGGCGATCCTCTTAGGGTTGGTCACTGTGAGGTCATCTCCCACCACTTGGATGCCTGCACTGGCCTGTACAGTGAACTTCTGCCAGGCTTACCAGTGGTCCTGGTCGAAGGGGTCCTCGATGGACACCACTGGATAGTCACGGATGAAGGACTTATACAGGTCAGCCAGCTGGTCAGGAGAGATGTATCTGCTGGAGACATCAGGAGACTTGAATTCCAGGTCATACTTGCTAGACCTAAACAACTCAGAGGCAGCCACGTCCATGCCGATGACAACCTGGTCAGTGTAGCCTACCTTCCCACTGGTATTCTTCAGCAGCTCCAGAGCTTCTTTGTTCTTTAGGATGTTAGGTACAAATCCGCCCTCATCACCCACATTGGTGGCATCCTTCCCGTATTTCTCCTTGATGACATTCTTCAGGTTGTGGTAAACCTCTGTCCCAGTGCACATGGCTTCCCGAAAACTGGACGCCCCCACTGGGAGGATTATTAAATACTTTTTATAGATGGTCAGAATATTAAGTCAGTTTCTGCGATGTGTTTGACAGGTGCTTCGATTAGAGTATTATTTAGAACCAGAAATTCATCCTTTTGAGGCTGAGTGGTGGTGGTGAAAACTGTGTGCACATCAGAAATAGTACAAGAACTACTAAAACACTGAATAGTTCTGTTTTACCACTGAAAACAAACCATTTAAAACAAATGTATTTATTCTGAATATTTTTCTTAACAAGAAACTTGTACAATTATTTTTATCAAAACAAGCATATGTGTTTGTGTTTTTAACTGTTTTAATTAAAAATGTAAGGTTTCTTACTCCCATTTTCATTCTGTTTCTCCTTTCTTAAAATAAATAAAGATTTTCAGCTAGGTCAACTCATTACTGAAAAAATACCAAATTATATACTTATTTTTTATTGTTTGTTGTGAAATCCAAAGGCCGTTAAAGATAACTATTTCTGTTTTAGCAAATCTAAAGGAGGCTTCTTCCTTGCATAGAACATAAATTACTGTAGAATTGGAAAATCACTAGGCAGTTCAGTGCTGATGAGAACTAATGGATCTGGAAGCCTAAGTGACACTCACTAGTTCATTAAGGATTTAAATATATGTTGCCTATTGCTGTGTAATAAATTATCCCCAAATTTAGCAGCTCGAAGCAAAAGCCTGTATCATCTCACATAGCTTCTCAGTGTCAGAGACTTAGGAACGTTTTGGGAAGCTCTGAATTAGACTCTGATGAAATTAAGATGTCAGGTGGGTCTGCTTTTGTATATAATTTGGGTCTTGTAGGATCGATCTACCCTGAGCTCACTCATGCGACTGTTGGCTGAAAGCCTCACTTAACATGTGGAGTTTTTGATAGGACTGGTCATTATAGGTACGGCTTTTCCAAACCTAGTCATCTGAGAAAGGGAAGAGGAGGAAGAGGAAGAATAGGAGGAGGAGGGAGGGAGGAAGAGAGAGAGAGAGAGAGAGAGAGAGAGAGAGAGAGAGAGAGAGAGAGAGAGAGAGAGAATGCATTGACATAGGGATACCCCAAATAAACACCATGAATTTTTTGTAATATAAGTCAGAGATATTATATCATTTATCATTACTGTGTTGCTGTTGGTTACACAAACCACCTCTTATATAGTGTTGGAGGTTATGATTCTCAGGGCTTAGGTCTCATCGAGGACATTTGGGAGGATACCACAGTCTCTGATGGTTCATGTCCTGCCCATATACAGAGAACACGCAATACTTTTTGGGTCCCCCATTTGTCTCATAGGAGACCAGTTAGGGTTAGTTCCTCTAAAGTGCATAGTGTCTTTAGCAATAGAGACTTACCTTCTGTGTCTTTTCATGGCATGGTGGTTTTTGGAATCCATTTTCTGTTGAGGTGACAGATATATCCCAGGTAAATGATAAACATAAGTAGAAATTTATGTTCTCATAGTTGTAGATTCTGAGAAATCCTCATAAAAGCCTCATTGCTTCATCAACATGTTAGAAGGGCAGGAGAAGCATGCACAGGACACAGAGAACCTAAAAGCCTATTGTTACTAACTCCTCTGGTAATAAATTCATGAAGCTCTTTTCTTATGACCTAATCATTCTTTAAATGTCTCACCTCTTAATACTGTTGAGTATTAAATTTCTTTCTTCATATTTTTCCTTTTATTGAAAGTAATCTTTTCTCATATGATATATTCTGGTTATGGCTCCCTCCTTCTACTCCCAGTTCCTCCATATTCTTCTTCCCTTCATATCCACTTTCTTTCTGTCTCTCATTGGAAAAGAACAGGCTGCTAAGACATAACAACCAAATATGACATAATAAAATATAGTAAGGTGACACTAGAACAAAGGGATACATGGATAAAAAATATGACTTTATTCATAATAATAAAAAAATAAATAAAAAGACTAACTCAACTTCTCATATAATTGTAATTAAGCTGAAAAGTAATATTAATGATTCAAAGAGATTATAATGGGAGATAATCAAGAATATCAAATGACTATCTAACAGGAATGTTTTGAAAGAGAAGAAATGTTTTCTGTTACAAATTATCTGGTATTTGTAATCATTTAAAAACACAGGAAAATATTAATACATATATTATTAATAAATAACTCATGGTAATTTTTAAAAAATTAAATTAGTAAGATGACTTAAAAATAACATACTGAAGTTGGACATGGCAACCCAGTAGGAGGAAAAGAGTCCCAACAGCAGGCACAAGAATCAGAGACCCACAAGTCAGGAGTCTTATAAAAATACTAAGCTAATAGTAATAATACAAACATGGAGCATTTGGTGCAGACCTGTGTAGACCCTGTATGTGCTGCTTCAGTCTCTGTGAGGTCATATGTGCCTTGCTTAGTTGATTCAGATGGCCTTGTTCTCTTGAAGTCCTCCATCTCCCCTGACTCTTATGCCCTTTCTGCCTCCTCTTTTGTGGGACTCCCTGAGCTCTGAGGGGAGGGATTTGATGGAGACATCCCATTTAGACTTGTTCTCTACAAAATGTCTGGTTGTGGGTCTCTGCATCTCTTCCCATCTGCTGCCTGAGGAAGCTTATTTGATGATGACTAGACAAGACACTGATCTGTGTGTATAGCAGAATATCATTAGCAGTCATTTAAATTTTCTTTTGGACCAGTAGTATTTGGATTTACTCTAGGTATCTGGACTGTCTAGTTTTCAGTTCTTGGTTACCTAGGCAGTGACAGGGATGGGTTCCATCTCGTGGATTGGGCCAGAGATCAAATCAGGTATTGGCTGGCTACTCCCACACATTCTGTGCCATCACTGCTCTAGCATATTTTGTAAGTAGGACAGATTGTAGGTCAAAGGTTTTGTGGCTAGGTTGGTGTCATATTTTTCTTTCAGTAGCCTACAAAGTACCTTACTACATCATAGAGACTAGAACAAAGGGTGAGGGCTCTGTGCAGGGACCAGCTCAACTTCTCCATGTTTAATGAGGTTTGCGGGTGTTGTTCTTGGCAATGGGATTCCTAATATCAGTTTTCAGAGAGCAACATTTTATCTTAGCACCCCCTTGGCCAGCAACTCAATTGAATGTAGCCTAGTTCTGCTTCACCTGGCTACAAGAGAATGCCGTTTAGACTTTGTATTCCCCATTACTAGAAGGCTAGGGTCCCCTTCATAGATTCCAGGAACTTTCCAATCTACTTGGATTCCACAACACTCCTCAGATATCTCTCCCCAATTCCAGCCATCTCTTCACACACCCTCCCTCTCCACTGAACCTTCTCAGTAAACCTGTTCTCCTGCTCTTGTCCCCACTTGACCCCAGTCTGCTCATTAAATCTATTTCTCCCTCACAGGGAGATCCTTCTATGCCCCCCAGTATCCCTTCACTTCACCAAACATCTCTGCATCTACTGATTTTAGTTTCGTTATCATTTATTTAATGGCTAATATACCCTTATAAGTGAATACATATCATTTATCTTTCTGTGTCTGGGTTACCTCACTCAGATTTTTTTTTTTCTAATTCTACCCATTTACCTGCAGATTTCATGATATCATTTAAAAAACATTTTTATTTTATGTATATTGGTGTTTTGCCTAAATGTATGTCTGTATGATGGGATCCCCTGGAAGAGGAGTTACAGACAGTTATAAGTTTCCATATGGGTTCTGGGAATAGAACCTAGGCCATCTGGAAGAACAGTTAGTGTTCTTAGTTGCT
Source organism: Sigmodon hispidus (assembly GCA_004025045.1). Taxonomy (NCBI): domain Eukaryota; kingdom Metazoa; phylum Chordata; class Mammalia; order Rodentia; family Cricetidae; genus Sigmodon; species Sigmodon hispidus. Next base: position 38,148 of record PVIH01013867.1, read on the forward strand.
GAGCCATCTCTCCAGGCCTGATGACATTTTTTTTTTAAATAACAGCTGAGTAATATACTCCCCTGTATAAATGTACCATATTTCTTCAAATATATTTTTCTGCTCAAGGACATTTAGGCTATTTTCATCTTCTGGCTATTATGAATAGAACAACAAATTAACATGATTAAGCAAGTGTCCTTATGGTAGGATGGATTGGATTTTCAGGCAGTTCAATTCCCAACTTCCTGTAGTTCTGTCATATTGATTTCTATAGTGACTGTATGAGTTTGCTCTGCCACCATAGTGGAGGAATATTCTCCTTGTTCTGCATCCTCACCAACATTAGCTGTAACTTGTGTTATTGATCTTAGCCATTCTGACAGGTTTAAGATTAAATTTCAGAGTGGTTTTGATTTGCATTTCCCTGATGGCTAAGGATGTTGAACATTTCTTAAAGTGTTTTTCAGACATTTGAGATTTCTCTATTGAGAATTTTCTGTTTAGATCTGTTCTCTAACTTTTAATTAGATTATTTGGTTTTTTTTTTGATACCTAATTTCTTAAGTTCTTTATATATTTTGGATATTAGTCCTCTATCAGATGTGGAGTTGGCAGAAAATTTTCCTCATTCTTTAGGCTGCCATTTTGTCTGACTAACAGTGTTCTTTGGCTTACAGAATCTTTTAGTCTCATGAGGCCTCATTTATTAATTGTTGATCTTAGTGCCTGTGATAGTGGTGTTTTGTTCAGAAAGCCATCTTCTTTGCCAATGAGAATAGTTAGAAGTTTTTGGCCCAGCCTAGCCCTGTGGTCCAGACCCACCCACTGCTCCTTAGTGCCTCCTCCAATGACTCAGACACCTGTATTAATTCCATGCTGTTTAACCTTTGACTCATGCTTATTGCTAGCTAGCTCTCTCATCTTAACTCAACCCATTTCTATTAATCTGTCTTGCCACGTGGCTTGTGGCTTATCTGAATTCTCTTACATATTGCTCCTTGGGTGGTTGGATTGTACCCTCCTTTCTTTTTGTCTATGCTTGGATTTCCTTCCTGCTTCTAAGATGTCTTTCCATAGGCCAAAACAGTCCCTTTATTAACCAATGATATTCACAGCATACAGAAAGACATCCCACATTCTATGAGTTCAAGGCTACTACCCGCTTTTCTATCAGGTTCAATGTATATGGTCTTATGTTTGGGTCTTTGGCCCACTTAGACTTGAGTCTTGTGCAGGGTAATGGATATGAATCTATGTGCATTCTTTTACATGAAGACATCAAATTTGACTAGCACCATTTGTTGAAGATATTGTCTTTCTTCCAGTGCATATTTGTGGCTTCTTTATCAACAATCAGATATTCATAAGTATATGGATTTATGCCTGGGTCTTTGATTAGATTATCTTGATTAATATATCTGTTTTTATGAAAATATCATGTTTTTTTATTATTATAATACAACTTTAAGTCAGGAATAGTGGGACCTACAGCAGGTCTTTTATTGCTCAAGATTGTTTTAGTTATCCTTGGGATTTTTGTCTTTCCATATGAAGTTGAGAATTGGCCTTTCGAGGTCTGTAAAGTATTATATTTGAATTTTGATGGAAATTGTTGAATCTGTAGATTGCTTTTGGTAGGATGGCTACTTTTACTATGTTAATTCTACTGATTCACAGCATGGTAGATCTTTTCATCCTTTGATATCTTCTTCAATTTCTTCAAAGAGTTGATGTTGTTTTTTATCATCCAAGCCTTTCACTTGCTTGGTTGGAGTTATCTAAGATATTTTGTATTATTTGAGGCTATTGTGAAAAATATTTATTCCCTAATTTCTTCACGGTCCATTGGTTATTTGCTGAGAGGAGTGCTACTTATTTTTATTATTTATCTTGCATCTAGCCACTTTGCTGAAAGTGTCTATTAGCTATAGGTGTTGCCTGATGAAATTTTTAGGGACACACACACACACACCATTTTATTTGCAAAAAATGGTATTTCTACGTTTTCCTTTCTAATTTATTGTCCTTTAATCTCTTTCAGTGGTCTTATTGCTTTGTTTAACACTTCAAGTACAATATTACATAGATATGGAGAGAGTGGACAACCTGGTCTTGTTCCTAATTTTAGTGGAATTGTTTTAAGTTTCTCTCCATTTAATTTGATGTTGGTTATAGGCTTGTTGTAAACTGCCTTTATTATGTTTAGATATATCCCTTTTTATCTCTTCAGAACTTTTATTATGAACAGGTGTTAGATTTTGTCAGAGGATTTTTCTGCATTTAATAATTATGTATTTTTTCCCCTTTCATTTTGCTTATGTAGTGGATTACATTTACTGATTTTTTTCAAATATTGAACTAGCCCTGCATTTCTCTGATGAAACCTACTTGATCATTGAGGATAATCGTTTTGATGTGTTCTTGGATATAGTTTGCAAGTATTTTGATTATTTTTGTATCTGTGTTCATGAGGATAATTGTAAAACTCTTTGTTTGGTTTCTTTGTGGTTTGGGTATTAGGGTAACTTTTGCCTCATAAAGTGAATTGGACAGTCTTCCTTCTGTTTCTATTTGTGGAATGATTTGAAGAGTTCTTCTTTGAAAGTTTGGTAGAATTCTCTACTAACACAATCTGGCTCCCCCCTCCTCTTGTTTTGTTTTTGTTTGGGAGATTTTAATGACTATCTCTGTTTCACTAGGTGTTATAGCCTCAATAAAATGGTTTGATTTTGATTAACTTTGGTACCTAGAACCTAGCAAGAAAATTATCCATTTTTTTTTAAGTTTTTTAATTGATGAAGTACAGTTTTTAAAAGTATGTTCTTATGATTTTCTGAATTTTCTCAGTGCCTGTTGTTATGTCCCCCTTTTTATTTCTGATTTTGTTTATTTGCTCTATTGCTTTATTTTGTTTATTTATTTATTTTCTCTCTCTGCCTTTTAGTGAGTTTCAGTAGGAGTTGTCTAGCTTTTTGAGTTGATTTATTTCCATAATTTTTTTTCTTTGTTTCATTGATTGTTTATATCGTTCTCTTTGTTTCCATTTTATTGATTTCAGCCCTCAGTTTGATTATTTTTTTCTATCTACTCCTCTTGGGTTTGCCTG